>JAAGAY010148574.1:12629-134198 GCA_011801015.1 Ardeotis arabs | reverse complement strand
TGTGCAAGGGGGAACAGGTTGGGGTGATGGGGGTTTGCCCCCTACCTGTTGCCCCCCCCCCCCACCTCCCGGAGGCGAGCAGGGCTGCGCGGCCTTGGCACGGCTGCTGGGGGCGGGCAAGCAAAGCGGAGGGGCAAGCAACCAAAAAAGTGGATCGAGGGGCAGCCCTAGGCCGGCAGCGCTGCATTTATAGCCACCCACCCCCTCTCCCCCTGCCCCGGGGGAATTTTGGCAGAGCCGCGCGGGTGCGGTGAGAAGGGCGCTAATTAAGCGCCTTTTCTGCTCATTGGGCTCAGGTTCGCCCCAGTCCCCAAAAGCTGCGTGCAGCAGGTGGAGGGAAAAGGGGCTCCAAACATCTCCCTTGGGGGATTTTTGAGCCCCCCGTTCGCTGTGGCGAAGGCGAGAGCCCTGACACCGCTTCGCGTGGTGTGAACCCAAGGTGGGGAAAAAAAAAAAAAAAAAAATCGAGAATTATTTGGTATCATCGCTGGCGACTGCTAGAGGGAGTCCTGATGTTTCCCTCTGCCTTATGGATGCATCCCACGGATCTGCGTTGTGTGGGCCACAGCAAACCCGCAGAGCCGTTGTCCCTGGCGAGGCGGCCACGCGGGCCAGCTTCATCCCCGCCAAAACGAAATCGTCCCGCTCTGGAAACTGCGGCCTGTGCCACTGCACCTCCTCAAAGCATCCCTGCCTCTGAAAGTGGCGGCTTGCGTCTTGAAAAGTTCGTAAAGGGGTTTAGGAACGGGGCAGGAGAACACCATGGCTACAGGGTGGGGGCCTGCAAAAATGTGGGTGGGTGTGGGAAGAGCAGTGAGGAACCCGTGGCTCTGGCCAAGGGAAAAGCCAGGGAAAATCGCAGCCCTGGAGAAAAGAGAGAGAAACAATTTGCTAAAACCTCCAACATCTGCCTAAACTCAGGGTTTTGCCTGAACAAACCTGAAAATTTGGGGCATTTCCCAAATGCTCCTGTTTGGAGCATCAGGATGCTCCTCCTGCATCACCGCTGGCGTGGCAAAGACCTTAGCCAGAATGCCGGGAAAAAAAATTATAGAAAAGGGTTTCAATTCTCAGAAAGCTGTGAAGATGCTGCTTGGAGAGGCTTGACACGAGATAAAGCAGAAGCATGTTACCACCCCGTGCGGTGCCGCTCCCCAGGGAACGCCGGGACGTGGCTCTGCAGACGCAGAGGGGTTTGGCGTGCGGTGTCCCCAGGCAGCGGTTAGGAACAGAAATTGGGTAAATATGTCGCGTCCATCAGCTGGAAAACAGCACTAAGATGGGCCTGGGTCCCCCCAAAACCTTAGACCTGAGCTGCATCACACCTACAGCTGGCTCTCCAAGAGTGAGTCCTTGTCAAGTGGCACCTAGACCTTGTAACCTGTCACAGGATTTTGTAAAAAAAAAAAAAAAAAAAAAGGGGAATCCAGTATTTGGATAAATGGTACAGCGGCTTTTTCAAGGGAAAGTTGTTTTTCACAGCGAGTTCCCAGCAGTGTCTGCAACCCAACCGCTAGCGCTGGGCCGGGGCACTTGGAAAAATCACTGGAATTTTTCCTTAATGGATTCCCGAAGGGCGGACAAACAACCCACAAGGGGAATAAATGCAATTTTTGAAATTCTTTCTTCATCATCCTGAACGAGATAAAGTTCTTTAAGTATATGTAAAAACTGAATTCTCATCAAGATAAATGCCCGGTTTCGTGCCTCATTTGCATGAGTATTTGCTGCAAACTGCACTTGCAAATGAGAGAATTATGTGTGTAACCAGATAACCCCAATGTGCAATCGCAGTATCATATGCAAAACTCAGTCCTTGCGCTGGGATAAAACGTAAGCTTCAGCAGAAAGGAACTCAGCTTTAAAGTACTGGCACATTATTTTTATGATAAAAAAAAAAATCAGGTTAAAACTGCTTCCAGCCTTCCAAGAACACATTCAGCTGCTGAAGCAAAGTCCAAATTATGCTTCTTACTCAATCGAACCTTAATAACAGACTAGTTGAGTCGCTGTACTGGCGGCGCTGGAATCTTTTTAATTTAGCGACGCAAGAGAATTTCTACATTAGCGCAGGTGCTATTTAAAAAATATTTCTTAAACTTGGAACTCCTCCGTAAATTAATAACCTCGCTTTAAAAAATCTTCCTTATGACTTTAAGTCCCTTTAAGATTCCCCTGAAGATATCTTGAAATATTTTCTCCCCTTCCCCATACCCCCTCCCATCCTTACTAGGGAGCAGCTGGGTCTGTTTAAAGTTGATTTCAATCTCTCTGAGCAGGATTTGATTTCTCCCAGCTTCCGCCCAGCAAGATTGCGCGGTGTCGCAGCGATCCTGAGATACTGGCCGGCAGAGCTTGAGCCAGACGGAAAGCGAGCGGCAAAGGGATTTCCAGCGTGAGGGTGGCTGGGGTTCCGCTGGCCGCCTGCGATGCCGACTCGCCGTCCCACACCCTGTCGCCCACACAGCCCCCCCCTACGCGTTCCCAACCCAAAATCTGCCTGCACTGTCACCCTGGCTCTGCAAGAAGAGTGACCCCCAAAGCCCGAAAGGGCCTTGGGGACGGAAGGATGACAAATATCACCAGGGTGTGCATTTAAAGGGTTATTTTGGGTTGTGCTGATTCCTGTTTGGAAGGCCAAGCCTTTGCTGAAATCCTCAAAATTGGGATGAAATGAAGTGTTAGGAAAAAAATTGGCCCTCGTTCCCTCTCTCCTGTTAGGTTTGTATTAACAAAAATTTAAATGAAAAGCTAATTATGTAGCCAAAATCAGAAACATCATATTTCCCCAAATTGCTTTGCTTTTTTTTTTAATTCCAGCTCTTGACAGCTGTGCAGCAACTCTGTGTCCCTAAGGGATGGGAGTCCCTGGCCATGCAGGTGAGGCACAGAGAGGTCGGGAATATTTCCTAAAAATACCACTGGGAAACCCGAATCAACGCCAGCGAGTCTCGAGTCTCCATTCAGCTCAGTGTCTTTTCTGGCAGTGCAAGGGCAGCCTTGAAAACTTGGAAAACGTATTCTTGTAGTAGCATTGCACCCAGGCAGGCTGCTTCTCAAGAATGTGGAGATGGGATGAAAATGGATGCAGGAAGATGTGAGAATACTACCCGTCCTGTTTGCTCTCTTTTTAGCCTGAAGAATGCGGTGGAGGGAATATGAGAAGGTTTAGGAAGTGAAAAAGGGCTGCGTAGTGCACGAGTCCCCTTCAGGCCTTCCAAACTCTTCAATTTGCTGTTCAGACACCAGTTTGTACCATTCCGTGAGTGCAATATGCAAGGGAACCAGTTGAACTAAACGGGAAAAGCCTTTTGAGTCAAGGTTGAACCTAATCTAATACAGCCCTTTGACTTGATTCAATTAAATCATTTCTTTTCCAATTAAATAATCATCCAGAATGTAATAAAAATGAATTTCACTGTGTCATCCTGCAGAATGATGACCTCCGAGATGCTAAAGGCTTATGTAAATTCTGCTGATCGCTTTGTATCTGCTTGTGCCTCACTTCCACCCCCCCAAAAACTGCCTTCCGTCTGTGTATTTACATTATTTTCTCATCTGCTCCCTGTACCCCTGTTTGCAGTAACAATTCCCAGCTCAATGGGCTGCGAGTACCAGCCCGTCCTCCAACATGGACCTTCTGTGACTGGAAAAGAAGATCACCAAAGATGGAATTTTTGATCCGCACCTCTCATTTTCTTACGCCCTGGCATGCTGCAGTGCAATTTGCCCATTTCCAAATGTCACCGCCGGCATCTGTAGGGCTGTTCACCAGCAAAGAAAAGCTCACCGAGAAAATCCGCTCCAAGAGACCAGCAGAATTTAGCAGCATCACCAGAAAAAGCCCAGCGTGCCCCGAGCTCCATGGTCTCTCGTAGCACATCTCCGCTAAGCAATTTCCAGCCGAGTTACAATAGTTGCTAACGTCTGCAATATTTTTTTTTCCTTTCTACAAAGGACGTATTTTTATTTGTGTACTTATAACTGCGTTTGACCCCCCCCGTCTTGCTCATAAAACACTGAGCACCAACTCTGTTCTTCCTCGGTTGGAGTCTGGAGCAGCATCTCAACGCAAACCTTGCTGACGCGTTACTGCCGCGCTGCAGCTGCAATGCATGCACTTTAATTAATAACTTATTAAAACCGGATTAAACAGAGCTAAGGATGGCCAGGTTGAAAATGTGGGTGGATATTCTGTTTCCCCCCACCCCCCCCAGCGATGCTGAGGTGACGCCTTTCCCCGTCTCCGTTCCTGTGCCGGTGAAAGGGTCCCGGCGACCTTCTTGTGCTGCGCATCCCTGGGGGCCGTGGAAACAAACCCATTAACGTTGATAAAGCGTCTCGGACTGGGGGAATTACATCACCGCCGCCAGATACACGCTTAATGGATCAAAACAAACCCCAGATCCAAACCCTCCAGCTTAGACGCATCTCAGTTACCCAGCGCAAACCTCCAGGAATCCCACTGAGAAGGAATAATTGAGAGAAGAATGTGATCCTAGAGATTTTTTTCTCCCGTAAACCAATTTTACGTTAATAGAAAGCAGATTTCTAGACCCCTTGCAAACAAATGACTCCCACAGCATATTTCACAGCTGAGCGCATCCATGGCACTGGCCTTTCCACGCGGCTCTGTTAAACCCAACGATTGTTTAACGAATTGCAGCAATCCAACGAATTTGTGTATGTTCAGCCTATATTTAAATGTTTTTAGGGATGATGTCAGCAGCCAGTTTTTCACGAGCAGGTATTGGTGTCAGCAACGAGCACCCACCGCAACCCTTTAACATTTTTTGGTTTCTACTCTCTTGACTGGTGTGGGGAGTCAGTTGCTGTTGAGTTTTATAGAACTGGAAGGGCAATTACCCAGGAGTTTCAGGGTCTCTGCTGAACATAAACCCGCTTGGTTGCAGCCGAAATTTGGGGGGTTTTCTCCCCATTGAGATATAAACTGTCACCTGAGAGATATAAACTGTCCCACACCTCCCACCCATCTGGTCTTGTGCCACACAACTGAAAGGTGAATGAAGCGGTTAAAACTCTCGCGGTCATGGGTGGCTGGGTGGAACACCAGCACGTCCTGTAGACCCACCTGCACAGCTGGGGATTACAAAACAGCTCTGTAGCACGCGGTGGGGATGCACTCGCAAGGAGAGTGAGCGAAGACCCAAATGTGCACGCATGGTACCGACACGCTCGGCAGCAGCGATGAGGTCTGCACGCTGGTTCTGTCAAACCACTTGGATTTCACAAATACCTGTCCGTAATGGAAGAGAGAACCAGGGAGCAAGGAACTTCAGGCCAAGTCTGTGTGAAACGCCTGTTTGCAGAACTGCAGTGGTCATTTGGGAGATGGCGTCCTACTGAGTTGCTACAAGAAACGGTCTGTGCTCTCAGGAAGAATGGGAAGATCCCAAAGCAGAGACATTTGCTTTGCAAACCCGACCCACTGGCTGTTCAGACACTGTCACAAGGATCATATAAAAACTTAAATGAACGGGGGGAGAGTCCAAGGCGCTCAGATAGCAGGATGATAGGTACCATGCAAAACTTGTGCGATCAATCAGCAGACAAATATATACCTAAATTAGGTGTGTTTCCTTTGGCAACAATGCTGACGCACCGAGGTGGGTCACCGTACCCTCTCATTAATTCAGCATCAGCGTTCATCTGACAGCTTTTGTCTTGTGAAGTCAATTCCTGTGAAGATTTGACATTAGCGAGAGGCACAGAGAAATTCAGATGGCTTTGACTTCATGACCTTCTCGATGCTTTAGCCTGGCCGACTACGGGCAAGGCCGCTGTCCTATATTGGGCAGGAGGCAGGAATAAACATGTGTACCCATCCGTCTCAATGGTGGCGATAAATACCGTCGGCAAAACCAGGGGAAGAGCAGCCCTTCCCTCCCTCCCCAGTGAAGAAAACTAGAAATGTGGTGGGAAGAGTCAGCTGGGGCATCCTGGAGAAGGAAGATGCTAGAGAGAAATGTAATTTTTGACCATAATATTTGTGAAGGAAGTAAAAGATGAGATCTCGAGTGTGGTTCAAGCCTCAAATAATCCAAAGATTGATGCAGAGATGAAGAGTGGGAGTACAGGAGAGAGGATTTAGCATGCGCAGCGCACCCTCCCTGTTGCCACCCGCCACCCAGGGAGCCCCTTAGCATCCGCAAAATTCCCGCAGGTGTTTCGGGGAGCAAACAGTGCAATCCAGACAAGAGTGAAACTTAATTTATTCTTGCAAGGCTACCAAAAGCAAGGCCTCCTTCCTTTGTATTCCACGCGAGGGGACACGTGCTCTGGTGTAAGCGCCGTTGGCCTCCCTTGTTTCGGCAGCGGCACCGACACCCGTGGCACACCCAGTTTGAGGATTGCCCCAGTGAAAAACCAGCTGCTTTTACATGAAAAGAGTGGGCTAGGGAGCATGGAACAATAAAACTAGCTTTTTTTTTTTTTTTTTGCTTTATTTTTTTCCTCTTTTTTTTAGGATGCTCCCAGCAGGTAGCATCTTAAAAATACAGACTAATCCTGTGTTGCCTAAGATTACAGATGTACAATTACATTTCCCACTAAAGTGTAAAAGCTCTAAAAATATACCTAGATAACATTTACCATTAACATTTCCAGCTGAAAAACTGGAGCAATATTCCTACACATTGCATGATCTATTGTCGTATTTTATGGCTTCACGATGTATTAATTGATTCTATGCATTTGGGGTTCGGAGCACACTGGTGTCCATCTCTTAACTGGTCATTGACTCTGTGAAAAATAGCACTTTTTCAGGATTGAGATAATTCACAGGTATTTTATTATTTCTTTGGTTAGGTAGGAAAATACCACAGAGCTCGTTTCACAGGATGGGGAAACTGAGGCACGGATGGGCCCAGTGGAAAAGGGCACCTACTCCAACCCATCAAACACAGCAAGCCTTTCCTGTTAAATATGGAACAATTCCTTCATCTCTTGCCTGAAAAAATTACCGGTACTCTCATACAGTGCCACACTCCAGGCATGGAAGGGCCAGGGGTCTGCTGCTTCTAATAAAGTCCATTTAGCGTCTGACATAGATTACTTAAAAAAAAAAATTAGAAAAACACACTCCCTCAAAAAAACCCCACAGCAAACACACAAGCGCGATAAAGTATCTTGGTATAAAATCAATACCGGGGCGATTAGCAGCCTTTGAAAAGTTCTGGCTCTAAGCCAGTCCATGGCAGAGATCAAATGGAGGTGCTGGCAACTCACCTGGGCATTTTACTTTGCTTCTGATATACGACAGTTAAAATAATCTAAAATTATCCCCATTATTCCTGCATTTCTCCTTTTTCTTCAGGGGAGCGCCACACAGACAGGCACCCATCCCACCCACCTCTCGCCAAGCCACCCCCATCCACAGGACGGCCCATGTCCAGGGAAAAATCTCCAGGATTTTCTTATTGTTTCCTACACTTTTGGGGAAAACTGGAGCTAAGCCTGACCGGTCATGAGCTGCCACAGCCGAACTCAGGTCCCTCTGTCGGATTCCCGGCTGCCGCTGGGAGCAGTCTGTGGTTCCAGATGGATAGCGCTGGTCATCAGCCAGCACGCCAAGGAGTCCTCTTGCTACAGAGAAGGACTGAAGCATCATCTAGCCTTTCAGCTAACTCGGATGAGAATTATTAATATTAATATTATTGATATTAACATCTTTTCAGGAAAGCGGGGAAGTTTTCCCCACACCTGGTGCACCAGAGAAGAGGGAGATGCCTTCAGATGAAGGCTTGGCGGAGCAAGAGGGATGGAAGGAAAAGCTGACCTTCTCCTCAGAGAGGGAATGCGACGGGAGGTCTCAGACAAAGTCAGGGCAGGTACGTAGGACTGTCCCAAAAAAGGATGCAAAATGCTAAGTAAATAATATATTTTTTAAAAGCACAGCTGGATGGATTCCTTAGGAAAATCTAAACATGTTGCTGAGCTCCGGTGTATGCAGAAGGTTCTGCATGGGTACCAGCACCCACGGATGGTGCTGAGGATCAGTTTGTCACCCCAAAGGTCTTCAGGACAAGACTTCAGTCACTAAGCTGGCAGAGATGTTGGCAGAGGGATTTTAAGGTGATGCATAAAAAAACCCATCCATGGCAATTAAACAGAGCAGGACAACTGCCAAGCTCTTGTGTTTGCTGACTGTCAGTAGGTTTTATGGATGCAGAGATACAGATCTACAGAGCTACTCAAGTGTGTTTCATTTTTCCAATACCCACGTGCTGTAGTGTGTTTGAGGGTAATGTTTATCCTACGAAACCAGTGACTTCACGACGCGGCACTTGGCTCTAGGGCAGTTCTTGTGTTCTTGACTTCCTTCCTTCCATCAAAAACCCCAGGATGAAATTTTGTCAGGCGCTGGGTGCAGCCAGTCGTACTACCAGAGGCCCAAGGGTGGATAATAAGCTTGGAAAATCTGGGACCTCAAACCTGAGATGGAAGATGTGGGGCACATGGGGCTGGTAGGTGGGGAGCTCACACTGGCACCGCACAAAGACGAAGGGACAAAGCAAAAAGAAAAACACGGTGCCATTTAAAACATCCACATTTATGTTCCTAGACTAAATGCCGGGCCAGACCCGCAGCAAGAGGGGGTGATGCTCCGTCCCGCACGCCCCTCGCTGTCCTGATGAGCATGAGAAATGACTGAGGACCCTTTGGCTGATTTTTGTGCCTTCTGACAGCACCCCATTAAAATTAACAGTTCATCATCTGCACCGGACCAACTCGCCTCACAATAAAGGAGCAAAGGGAATCAGAGGAAAATAACGGGGTAAGGATCCAGATCCGAAATCTGTGGCTTTAAAGAGGGGAAAAACCCGGGAGCCGCAGCCAGCCGCAGAAATAGCGGAGAAACCCTCCTGGGCTGGGCTTAGTTCTGCGAGGACGCTGAGCCACAGTTATCAAGCGGGGTTTATGAAAGAGAGGAAGGGAATTTGCTTCTGACCCCCACCCTGCATTTCAGCTCTTACGTCCCTTAGGGTTGTTGGAAAAATCCCAGCCGTCAACTGCAAGACGTGTTGAAATACAGATGTTAATCGGGACGGTGAGAACTGCTGTGGGTTTCACAGAGACTTTTCCTGAAGATAAAGTATGTTTTAAATGCGCTCCTTCCTTGCTAGGAACAAAACTTTCCATTAGTACCAGAAAATATATACTGTACCTCAGAAATACACGCTTCGCTGAGCTTGGAGAGTAAAGCTAAAATAATCTTTTTATAGCAAAGAGAGAGGAATACTTAAAAATAATAAAAAATAGGTGAATATTCATTTGAACTAAGCAAATTTGCCCTTGTCATATTTGCATCTCTCTTGTGTTCCCTTTCTGTGCAATGGAGTTTTATTAGCATGAACATCCACAGAAAGTGAATTTAAAGCCTGAATACCCATGGGAAATGAATTTTAAATTCACTTGCTGTGTGCAGTCACCCAAGAAACTTGATCGTAATTGTTTATTGTACTTAAATATTTATATTGTGGAAGCACTTGTTAGATAAAAAGGCCGAGATGCTCCGGCGCTGGGTGCTGTACAAACACTGGCCCAGGCTTACAGAAATTACCTCAGCGAACACGAACGGGGACGCGCGACGAGTTCGAGCGGCCTCGGCTGCGTAAGAGGTGAGGTGGCAGGCAGCAGATTGCAAGGTCAAGAACAAGCACTGAGGTGGAGGGGTGAGAAACTGAAAGGCCTCGGCAATTTTTCTGAGAAAAATTGAGAAAGTTGTGGTGTATCCAGAAAACGGCACGACCTCGCCCGGGGTCTGTTCGTACAGGACGTCTGAAATAGAGCCAGGGGTTCAATGTGCATCACAAAATCCTCCTAGAAACTTTTTTACTGCCTGAAGTCCTATGGCATGGACTCCATCTTTCACTCGGGAGCTCAGATTTCAGCGCTGACGGTGCTTTTAGGGTTTACGATGGATCCTTACATTTTCTATTCCCTTCCCCTGCTCCCCGTTTGCACCTGTAAAGGCTCCAGAAAGTGGCACCCACGGCCGCACACAACGGTGCTGCCTCTCCCAGCAGATTCCTGGCAGGACAGCGCTGGCATCCCATCGCATCCCTGCTCACCAGCCCGGTGGGTACCTTCCCATCCATCAAAGGCGGTGGCAGGAGCTCCCAGCTCACCCCTCTGCTCCAAAAACAGCCCTGGGTTTGGCTTTTTATTTTGGGTAGCACTTTCTGCAATAGAGGACCCTGGTTTTGCTCGGTCACGTAGCACCCTACAAGTCTTCTGTGCCCCACAGACCTCGTAGCAGTATCCCAACTGTATTTTTAGGGGGTTGGAGGGAGGAAGAGGATGGTTTCCAGCCTGTTCTCCCAACCCTCAGGCACAGCAGGGCTGCAGTCATCTCCCAAGCGAGCGGGCATAGTGACGCAGGAATTGGCTGCCCTGGTCCCTCGGGAGCAGGCTGAGGGGGTACGCTGACAACGGCCACATCCCGGCGCTCCGGCTGCGTCCGGCATCCAGCTCCCTGCCAGAGCCTACCAGCAGCATTGCTGCACTCCTGGTCTTTGGAGGAAAGGCAGGGCACACGTCGGGAGGACACTTTCAGACCAATCTTCACTAAATTATTTTTCCCTATTGCCTGCGTCCGTCTAGAATGCAACGAGGGAGCGGATTTTTTAATGATTACGGAGGAATAACTGCAAGGTCACATCTCTGCTGGAAGCAGGGCAGGGCTCTACACATTGCACCCATGGGCTGGAGCGCAAATTGCCGTCTATTAAGGGCTGATGAACAAAAAAAAACCCCTTAAAATTGAAGCTCAAGCTACAGTAATAAGGATGCATAAGAGAGAAAATTGCATTAGGACATGCACTGTGTTCTGCATTCCCCTAAAGCTGGATTCCCCGCCGGGAGAAGGGGATGCAGAGCCGTCCCTCAGAGCAGCCTCGGGTCTCCACCAGTTTCCCTGGCCTTGCGTACGACTGCGACTTTTAATTATCGCTCACCACAGCCAGATGAGGGTTGCCTGCATCAATTTACATTTGCAACGCGCCGCGGTGCAACAGCTTCCTGCTCCTCCATAGGCATAGCAGGCGTTATTGGCAACGTAATTACGTGCCATCAATAATTACAAAAAATTTAAATTGCCCCAAAGATGCTTGCGAGCAAATCAGAGCTGGTGTTTCACGGCGTTTGCCTTCAAACATGGGCCACCAAGGTGACACTGGTATCCAAGTGGAAAGCTGTAATTAGGCGAATGTGAGAAGGAGAAGAGGAATCTGATGAGATAAACCTAGAGAAACCGGCGCTGGGGGACCCCGTCGCTGAAAATGCCGCGTGAGGGGCCAGCACGCCCACAGCCGGGGACACCCGCTCAAATGGAATTATTTCCAAGTACGTTCGAGCTGCTTTTGTATGACGTTCGAGATCCAGAGGGTCGGATAGGGGAAGGGCAAGAAATTGGCACTGTGGAGGGGGACGATCTCCTGCAAGGAGGAATAATGGGGCTCCGTCGCTGGATGGAGCATCCTCGCAGTGGGAGGAAAAACATAGATTCCCTCTGCCCGGAGAGGTCCAGGGCTGGAGGGGCACACACAGCACTGCAATACCCATACAATTCCCTTTATGGCTTCTTTCAGCAAATAAAGAATGAAATAAAAAAGATTATGAGCAAGGTGTCTCTACCACCAGAGCATGGCTTTCCACCACTGTGGTGGGAGACACCACACGCATGGATGGTACCAGGGATGAAGATCACAAGCTCAGTACCTGGTGCAACTCTGTAGTAGCAACTATAAGAAAATTAAAGTGCCAAATGAGCTGAAAAAACCTTCTGCAGGACAATATTCTGTTGGTCACAGAGGAAGTCAAAGTTGCCTTTTTACGGCTTGGAGTGCTTAACTCTATGGCTTCTTTAAACGAGAGAATTAATGACACTGAACTTCACAACAGCAACAAAAAATTAAGGGCACCCCAAAGAATGTTCTCTTAATTGTGGCAGCCTGGTACATTAAAGCTGCTATAGGAAAATTCATTTACAATTCAGCTATTAAATTGCTAACCATTACCACTGCTTTTATGGCTTTATATTCCTCTAACAAATTTATTATGTCATTACCCTGTGCAACGGCATCGTTTCTAGCAGGCGAAGTTGAAATAAGGCACCTATTTCAAAATCCCAGCAATTCTCTGTTTTCCAGATGCAGTTTATACAAAAGAGGAAAAACATTACGGTGCAGTTCTCTACTTGGGATTCCAAGATATCTGAGTATGGAGCCAGAGTCTTGACCTGGCTTTAGCTCTGTTTCGTAAATACCAAATTTTGGGCGTCGAAGAGCCAGGGCTTAGACCCCAACCAGGATGAGCGTCAGGGGCTGTTGCCTGAGACGGAACGGGCAAAACTGGGCGATAACGGCAGGATAGAAGCGCTCAGCTCCGACAACTGCCATTTATTTCCCTAGGAAATGCGATTCCTTGGCAGGCCTCGGGACTTGCTCTGCTGGCTCTCCGCAGCAGCACAGCTGGGGCTCCGGGGGCCGGCATTTTCCCACCTGCCAGGAGGCTCAGCCAAGCCCCGGCCCATCCGCTGCTTACCAAATAAGACATAATAAAATACAGAGAAAAAAAAAAAAATTGGAAAGGCATTTTCTGCCTCTCGTTTTCCACCTCTGCAAAATAAATCTGTACATAAACAAATAAACTCTTGGGCATCATAAAAAGACTGCATAGAGGGGCATTAGGCAGGACACGCATTTCCCGGGCAGAATGACTGGATTATTGTTGGGAGATGCAAATAAATTCACATCATGTGCCTTTTTTTTTTTTTTCTCCCCTCTCTTTCTTTTTCTTTTTGTACCACCCTCATCAAAAGGAGGAGATAGCGCCGGTACCCAGCTCAGGAATCTCTAGAGCAGATTAAAGAGCCAATTATGCTGGATTTGGGGAAGCTGCCCTACTGTCCAGCTCAAATCTGCCCTGCTTTATAAAACCCCAGATTAAACACTTGGTACCTCGCAGCCCCCGCAACCTCACTCACCCAGTAAGACCATTACATTGCACCAGTCCCCAGCACCCCCGTGGCCACGCAACGACCACAAAACCAGCTTCTTGGAGCAATTCCCTTCTCTCCTGGGGGTTACGTCTATTCTGATCTACCAGTGGATATTTCTCACCCCCTTCTCATGACCTGGCATCCCACCTCGACGCTCACTGTAGGCACGTTCCCTTAGGGATGCAATGAAACCGGCACCGTGGCTCTTTGCTGGGTTGGCCTCTGCGGGTTTGACACAAACTCAACAGAAAAGGGAGGAAAATGAGCAAGAACCCAGTTGTTTTTCCTAATTATCATTATCCTTGATAATAATAGTATTCTAATTATTATTCTCTTTGATGAGGTTTTGTTTGTTTGTTTTGAAAAGGGGGTCTCTGGGGGTCCCGAGGGCTGGTAAACGCAAAGAGAAGGCAAAGCAGCGGCTCTTGCAAACGGAGCAAGATTCTCTGCTGCAAGCCGGACGGGAGATCGCCGGGGCATCCCCGAGGCCTCCTGAATCCCAATGGCCCTGCAAACCCATTTAGTGATGCGGGAGGCATCTCCCTCGGCGCGCCCGCGGTGAAAGGCTCCTCAGAAGGGCTGAATGGCACGAGCCTTCCCCTCCCGCACTCCCGGCCCACAGCAACGGAGCCGCACGTCTTCTGCTGCTAACAAGGCCTGCCTTGGTAGGATTGTTTAATATTTATTCAAAATATTTGCTGTGGCTGTACTGACAGAATCACCGAGGCCAAACCCAACGTGTGTACAGAAGCACAACACCCTGCTCTCCCCAATAATAATGAAATCCCCAAAAACATCGAGAGGGGGATGAGCTGAGAAGCCAGGATAATTTATTCTGCTGAGCGCCGTGCCTGCCAACACGGCTCAGTCTGGCGTGGGATAGACTTACTGCGAGCAACCAGGCTGGGATTTACAAAGAGGAGGAGGAGTCTAAGTGAATTAGATCCCCAGACCTCGCCCCATTCAGTAGGCACTGGCTATTCAGACAGCCTGGGATTAGTTTCCTTCTCCGGTTCGGCTCAGATGCCACCAGCTAGTGTGGGCGAGCAACGGGTTTCCATCAAGTGCGTGGGAAGGAGGGGTTAAGTTAAAAAGGGGTTTTCAGGTAAAGTTAATGGGCAATAAAACAATTAAGAAGAAAGATACAGGGGGAGAAAAACAATGCTTACATCTCCCATGACAAAATAAATTGCATTTTTGCATATCACAAAAAAAAACCCCCTTAATGCATGCTTTTCTCAATGTTGTCCCAAATAGTTCCTTAAAAGTGTTAATTTTCGTAACCCCTTGGTAGCTGTGTCACTGAACTCTGGCAGCAAGTTTCTCTAAGCTTCAGCATCCACCTGTGCCGGCTGGCTCAATGAGACCTCCGGCACCCGGGTCTTCCCGAGCAGATAGAAGTCGGCCCGTCACCATTTTCAAACCGCTCTCGAATGGCCGCAGAGATGGGAGCAGTCAGACTTCAAAGGGAGCTGGCCACCTCAGTTTCTGCTCTTTGCTTTTTCTTCTCTGTTCCTTTAAAAGAGCTCTTTAGCTAGGAGCAAGATTCCTATGGAAAGGAGCCATAAAAAAAAAAAAAATTGAATTTTACCTTCTTTTTGATAGAACAACTGATGTGCCTGCTGGCTCACCCAATTATATGCCACTATTTTCTGAAGTAAGGCAGTGGGACTTTTCAAAGGCATCAACCAAGTGCCCCCAACCTCAAACCTGTTGACAAGGGCATGTAGTGATAGGACAAGGAGTAATGGCTTTTAACTGGAAGAGGGTAGGTTTGGATCAGATATAAGAAAGAAATTCTTCACTGTGAGAGTGATGAGGCACTGGCCCAGGTTGCCCAGAGAAGCTGTGGATGCCCCATCCCTGGAAACATTCCAGGCCAGGTTGGCCGGGGCTCTGAGCAACCTGGTCTGGTTGAAGATGTCCCTGCTCCTTGCAGGGGAGTTGGACTGGATGGGCTTTAACGCTCCCTTCCCACCCAAACCATTCTGTGATTCTGTGAAACGCGTTTTGCCAGCAGCTGTCAGTCACCAGAGAAACACCACCTTTACATGCAGACACGTGCCCAACCCATTTCTCTGCTCTGATATGTTCCCAGCTCCGCCGGGCATCGCCAGGAGGAATTCAGCAAAAGTTTACAAAAAGCTTGAGCACTGCATTGATGGAAACTGCGCAAAACCATGCAAAAGCCCATGACAAACTGCCTGCCTCGCGCAGCGATGCTGCTGGGCGACTCAGGCTACGAAACAGCTTGGGGAACGCTGCGTATGAAGCCCTTCACGGCGGTGCCGGGGGCCGGCTGACCACAGAAGCGGCACAGGAAGAAGGAAGGTGGCCTTTTAACGGCCTGCGTAACGAGATCAGGATGCCCAGGCAGCCACCCGGGCGGATGCTAAAACAATTAATAATGATTTCCCTGCCACGCCCAAGGCAGCCAAACAGGGAAGGACAGCGACAGCACGAGGACGGGGATGTGGTACACGAAGCGCATTGGTGGTGGTAACTTCTATCTCAGCTCCATATGAGCACCCAAACTTTTGCCGTATCAACAGCCCAAGGGAGAAAACGCACCAGTTCAGTGCATCCCCTCAGGCTGGGCTGACTGGTTGGCAAGGTTCGGGGGCTGAGGGCAGGCAGTGCTCCAGTTGTTATTAGGGTGCTGAGCCCCACACCCGTTTGAATCACTCAGTCCCCGCGTGTGCCGCAGGAAGCCACACATGCCACAGAGCCGGCGGTTGCTATGGTGACTGTGGATTTTCTTAAAACTCCTGCAAAGAGCAGACCAAAGGCCCAAGAAAGCTCAGGAGCAGCAGCTCCTTTGCAGGAAGGTCTTAGGGCTGCGTACGGATGCTGCCCGACACCCTGCGCCGCGATTACCGCCGCCGGCCAGGCAAGTTGTTCCCTTAAACAATCCCAGGTTCACCCTTTGGTGGTTATCGCTGTACCATGGCCAACATCACCAATGAGGCCTTTGCTGGCTCCTCTCTGCAAGATGCCAGTCCCAGTCCAGCAATTCTATTTATTCTGGCAGTCCTCACGGGTGATCTGAGGATGCAATTCCTCCCTCAACAGACAAACTGGTTTTAAGCTGAAGCCCTTCTGGTGGGGGATGAACCTTCTTCCCTCCTTGATGTATTTTTTAAAATGCACAATGTCGTTGCAGGACTGGCAGATAAAGGAGCAAAATTTTGATTTTCCAGATTACGGCCCAGCGCGTGGGTAGAGCAGCTCAGACCTCTGACACGGTGCGACGCGGAGCAAGCATCCCAGTCTGGAACTGGGCTAAACCAGCAGCCTAAAGCACAAGCACTCTTTTCTGCCAGTACCTAAGGTCAGCTTTGCCCTTTGATATTTTTAAATAGTGTTTTGTCCCTCTCCAGCCTCTGGGAGCTGGGATAAATCAACAACCCCATCGATTTTCATAGTGGAGTTACGCGGTACTGAAATCTGGCTGCGCCGCTCCGGCGTGATTTATTGGGATGCGAGCAGAACATGTCATCGACGGCTTGAAATGAAGTGGCTGGCAACATCCCCTGGGAATATTTAGTTAGGAGGAGAAACATATAGAAACACAGCTTTTGGAGGCATCTTGCAGTAACTTTTGTTTCCATGGCAACTAATGTTTGTGTTTATATCCAGCCCCAGTGTTTCTATCAGATTTTGCTTCACGGAACAGCTGTTCCCAGTCATTTCACCAAGATGGATGATCCTGATAAGGAGCAAAGTTTCCATTCCACACAAATGCACATTTATTTAATAAAATCCAAATAATTCAAACCCGGAAAAGATCCGTGCTTCAAAAAAAAAAAAAATTTATTATCGAGGCAGATGCCTGATGGAAAGAGATTGAAAGGGGCCACAGAAGAGCTGCTGCCTAATAAGAGGGTGATAAAAAACATAATAGAAAATAAATAAAACAACTCTGAAAGCGCTAGTAGCTTTATTAAATTTGGCCATGATCTCTCTATCCCTGGGCTTTATGCACAAGTGTTATGCTGAAAAATGACCTCCGGCTGATTTTGATGGAGCCATGAATAACGAGGGGCGAGGGGGGCTGCTGGCTGCCCCGGCCCCCCGCCTGCTTTCCTCCCTTTGCACCGTCCCATCACTCCGAAAGGGGCCAGAAGAGCCCAGTGCAGGCTAATCCAGGCTTTCCCATCCAATAATCCACATTCCTCAAGCGTCCCGTCACTGCAGCTTTTATGGAATAGCCCCGTTTCCATTTCAGCTTCAATACCGAGGTTTTAAATTTTTTTTAAATAGGATGTCTCATGTTTAGCTTCTTGGAACAATATTTGAGGCTTATTTTAGCCTCTTTATTAATGTAGTCGCAGGCCAATACTCACAATATGAGCTCCACGGGTGGATCTAGGCTTGGACCAAGCCTCCACAGAGGCCCTGCGGGATCAGCAGCTTTCCCTGGGCTGAGCTTGCGCTAACGAGAGGAGGCTGGTGCCGCAGCCGCCTCTGACATCTTATTCCTTTGTTTTTTCCCTGGAAAAATCAAAGCATCCAAGACATCCAGGTGAGGCCAGGAGGCTCCAGAGGTGCTGACACATCTGGAGATGGCACCTCCTCGCTGCACCAAGAGGGCACTGGGCTGGTGGCTGCGTCCCTCCTGTGCCCGCGTCATGCCACAGGTAGAGGTGGGTCCTCAGGTCCAGTGGTACAAAAACTAAGATGAATCCATCTGCTTTTAGAGACACAGCTGCAGGTCAGTACCCTGCTTCTCTCGCACAGCTCGAACCATGCTGTCCGCTTTTGCCACCGCATATTAGGGAAGCTGCAAGGAAACTGGGACAACCCAGAGCGGAGTGTCAGAAACGATGAGAGGTCTGAAAGGATGACAACATGTTTGCTCTAGGAAAAATAAAAAATAATGCCAGTATTACCCTGCCTCTGGGCTTCTTGCCTTTGCCTTCCCATAGCCCCATCCTGGACCTGCCCCGTGGTCGCTCCGTACATTTTCCCATGTGGAGCCATGGGTTTGCAGGAGGTAAGATCTGCTTTCACAAGCTGAAGCCATGGGTTTGCAGGAGGTAAGATCTGCTTTCACAAGCTGATGCTCTACTCCTGCAGTTGGTTTGTTTTTTGGTTTTGTTTTGGGTTTTTTTTGTTTGGTTTTTTTTTGTTTTGTTTTGGTTTTGTTGTTTTTTGGTTTTTTGTTTTTTAACAGGGACCAATAATCCATTCACACAACACAAGGTGCCAAACTGGGCCCAAACCAGCGGCAGTCGGCTGCTGGGAGAGGAGACATCCCACTCCCCCCGCGCTTCTTGCCGTAAATAGCTGGAGTGCACGGGCACCAGCAAGGACTAGGGAGCTGCTTATCGTTTTAATCACTTCTAAATCCTGGCTCATCACGCTGCAAAACTTGAAACCTAAGGAAATGATTTTCATTGCTAGCCTGCTTCTTCTTAATTTGAAAACTTCCTGTGAGTAATTGAAATTCCTGCTCTGCAAAAGCAGAACCCTTATCTACCGCCTCATTTAGTCAAATTAAGAGAGATGGGACTTGACTCTGGTTTAGATTCGCTAAATATTTTTCCCTGCCTTCAGAAACATTTCTTACATTTCGCATCGCACAAACTGCTTCAGCCTCCCGCCGGCTGCAGAAACACATTGAATTATTTTAATCCGACACAAGAATCGCGTTGAAAGTAACCGTAACACGGCACAACAGGAAACCCCGACTTGCAGACTCCTTCTGAACAAAGTTTTCCTCTTTCCTGGGCTATCAACCAAACTCTAAAAATAAAGTCAGAGACACAAAATTATCCTGCCAAATCTCTCAATTAAGCATCTGTCAGTGCTTCCATCATGCACCTCCATTTCCGAGGTTCTCTACCTTCGCTCTTCACGTTGCACCAGGCTGAAACTTGGCACGCACCCCAAAGACAATGCTGTAACAGTTTGCTTAACAGGAGCCTCTTAATATTCCTGGAAGGCAGGCAGCACAGGGAGGATGCATTTCTTGCTCTGTCAGACCCGGTGATGCAAACACCTGCAGCTCCCACGGATTTCGGTTGAAGCCAGCGTTACCTGCAGCACTTCCCAAAAATCAGGCCGCGTGCTCTGCCAGTTCTGTTCCAGCAGCAGCCCTCCCCTGAAGCATGAGGGACGCCAAGTCTGCTCTTCGCTGAGGCCAGCAAAGCTTCTCCTGATTTAAAAGAGGGTAACGGAGGGCGAGACAGGTGTAGCGCCTGAACAAAACTGCTTTTTCCCCTACGCAAGGCTTCCGCGCTGGGCTGCCTTTCACACCTCCTCCATTTCCAGCCTGATACCCCAAGAGGTCAGTCCCTGCACCTTTGTTCTGCTCCTGCCACCCACACACTGACTGCTCTCCTCCCTGCACAAGTCCTGGCTCGGCACTGTCTTCCTTTATTCCCAGTTCTGGAGAAAGCATTGACTGGAAGAAATGGATATGAAAGGTTTGCCCATGAGAACCTCATGAAGTTCAACCAGGCTAAGTGCAAGGTCCTGCACATGGATCATGGCAATCCCAAGCACAAATACAGGCTGGGCAGAGAATGGATCGAGACCAGCCCTGAGGAAAAGGACTTGGGAGTGCTGGTGGATGAGAAGCTCAACATGAGCCAGCAATATGTGCTTGCAGCCCAGAAAGCCAACTGCATCCTGGGCTGCATCAAGAGCAGCATGGCCAGCAGGTCGAGGGAGGGGATTCTGCCCCTCTGCTCTGCTCTGGTGAGACCCCACCTGCAGCACTGTGTCCAGTTCTGGAGCCCCGAACATAAGAAGGACGTGGAGCCAGTCCAGAGGAGGCCACGAAGATAAGAGGACTGGAGCACCTCTCCTGTGAGGACAGGCTGAGAGAGTTGTGGCTGTTCAGCCTGGAGAAGAGAAGGCTCCAGGGAGACCTCATAATGGCCTTTCAGTGCCTAAAGAGGGGTACAGGAAAGCTGAGGAGGGACTTTTGGCAAAGGCATGTAGTGATAGAATAGGGGGTACAGGCTTTAAATGGGAAGAGGGTAGATTTAGATTAGACAGCAGGAAGAAATTCTTCACTGTGAGGTTGATGAGTCACTGGCATAGGTTGCCCTGTGGATGCTCCATCCCTGCAAGTGTCCAAAGCCAGGTTGGATGGGGCTCTGAGTGACCTGGTCCAGTGGAAGGGGTCCCTTACCAGGGCAGGGCTGTTGAACGAGACAATCTTTAATGTCCCTTCCAACCCAACCCACTCCATGATTCTATGAGATGTCCTGCATTTCCCAGAGACTCACCTCCCACTACCACCCACGGGCTGTGAGGACAACACCACTGCATCCTCTGCCGCTGCTGGGGTTCATCTCCGAGTTCCACACCAAATATTTAATCACAGCCCGCTCCTCACAGCCAACAGTAATCAAAATCTTCCCAACAGTTGGTGCAGCCCCAGGGAAGAGCACTTCATTTATTTGTTTCTTCCTCTTGGAAACCAGAAATATTTAAAAGCTAATCTAGCAAGGACTTAGCACGAGCATGCATAATCTCCTTTATTATGGTCCTGTTCTGCACAGGACCAGCAATATGCAGCTGGAATACACCACCCATCAGATTTCTCCTTCTTCGTAGAGCGGTAGACGAGGCAATGAGATTCAAGACAGTTTTGCTTTGCAGACTATTTGTTTTTTTTTTAATACTGGGGAAAGTGGGAACATATGCGAGGGGGGATGGGTGGCGGCAGCATTTGTAATGCTTAATTTACTAAAACCACACATTGCACAGATCTCCCATCTTCCTTCATTCAGAGAAATCAGCGCTTCGTTAAACCAGCCAGCTTGGATGGAGATCTGTCACAAGGGTTTCAAATGCCGGGATGGGGGATCCTTTCCCAGAGATATCTGAAGCCAAAAGCATGGTCCTCATCACCGCCTGACCTGGGCAAAACATTCTTTGGCTTTCCCCCCGCATTAAAACATCAGGTTTTTGATGGAGCAGAGCCGGTCACTTCCCATGTGCACAGACCCCACCAGATACCAAGGAAGGTCCTTGGATTTTAACATCATTTCAGAAATTACACCCAAGCTTTCTCTCCCAGTATTAAAACCAATGAAATACATGAGACTGAAACAGGTACAAAACAAGCAGGATTAGGTCTTGTGTTTGAAAACTATTTAATTTATAGCCTCTTAGTATACAAATTATTAAGAAAGAAAAATACCTATTGCCTCCCAAACGTCACCGTATCCACCCGACTTCCTTCAATCTGAATGGATTTACCAGTGCCAGGGGCAATCTCATTTTTTAGAAAACCTGTTTTACTGCCTAATATTCCAACCAAGTCTATGGCTGATCACTTAAATAGGCTTTTACCAGGCAGGGGCAGGCTGCACGTCTCATTTCCCTCAGACACCCTGCAGCAGGCTCCGTGCGTGGGTGGGGAAGAGGAGAAATCGCAGCAAGCAGAGCCACGTCGTTTTCTGTCAAATTAAAATTGTGATTAATTCCAAAGCGGTGCTGTTTCCCAAGATATTTTAAAGTGGTTTCGTTTCAATAATTGCAGCGTGCCTGAAGATGCGATGGAATGAGAGAAACATCGCCCCCTCAGCGTGGACGATGCTGAAGGGACGAGCCATTTCGGAGGAGGTATAAAAGCCCTCGGTCCAGCGGCGCTGCTGAGGGAAGAGATGCTCCTGGCTGAAGGGGCCCTGGCTTGGTTCAGAGAGGCTGAAGAAGCTGAAGACCTAATAATCAAAAGCTGTCCTGGACATTTCACTGTCTAATCGATCATTTGCAATGTTTACTGATGAAAGAGCGATAAAACCTCTGCTTTGCCTCCAGCAACTCCGTAGGAATTGAACGCATTGATTGCTCCTAACACACCTAATCTGTATGTACAAGCGCACAGCAGAAGAGGTTGATCCTTCGACACGTATACCGTGCATCGATTCCCTCATTTTAATTTGCCACCCTGCTAACCTCCCCAGAACATCACATGCACGTATCGCCCTGACACGGATATGTCGGAATGGAAGATGTAGGATATTCGAGGTCTGATCCCGCAAATCTTACTCAACACTCACCCAGACATAAATAATCTGTTCCGTTCATGCTAGGAAGAGCAAGAAGTGACTGGCATGCAGCTTACAAGGACTTTCACAGGAAAAAGGAGATACCAAAAATCAACGGGCAGATGCTGAAGCCACGCTGTCTGTGAGGAACAGAACATCACTCTTGGGTGCCTCCAAGAGGGACATCCACCCCAGGGTGGATCATCTTTAATATCATTAGTTTGGCATGCGGCTCCGTGCTCTTGAAAAATATTTACATTATTGAAGGTTCACTTTAGATCTCATCGAGGCTTAGACATGGCATCCAGTAAATCATCTCGTATTAGTCAGAGAGGAAAGTCGTGCCGCATGAAACAAAGGGATGCTGAAAGTTAGCCTTGAAATTGAGAATTTCTGTTGGCAACCAGGAATTATCCCGCTACACCCAAACAACTCAGAGTCACAGCAATAATTGTCTGCTGTCTTTAATGGCATTTCCACAGTTTCTGAAAGAGAGTGGGATTTTCACGATACAAACCCTTCCTCAAGCGCGTGAGCCTACTGTCATCAGCATCACGTGCGCCTTCTGTGCGAGCGTGGCGTGGATCTAGAAACATGTAATTGGCCAAATTATTGACTTGGGAGAACAGTAACAACTCCAGGGTTGAGATCTAACACAGACACATATTTAGGGACATTTTTCAAGCTCTGTTTTGCCCCATTAGATCGAATCTCCTGTGGTCTGCAGAGTCAGTAAGTACCAAAAGGTAATTAAGACATAGTAGTTACACAGCATAGGAGGGGATTTGTTTTTTTAAGAAAAGATAATTGTGAACTAAAGTTCTAAAAAGTTTAATTACAAAGCTGTCGAACTACAGGATCAATTAAAAGGAGAAAACTTGACTTAGAAGAGATTTACAAGCCATTTTCTGGTGAGAAAGCAGGTCACTCGTCGTGAGGAAAAAGGCAACAACTTGTTTTGACTGGGGTCATTGCCTACTACAAGGACAGACGGACCCACAAACCCACACCAAGAGGAAACAGCTTTGCTGGAAAGCAGATGCTGAAAAACAACCCACTCACTGCAACGGGCAAGTTAACAGCTGCACTTTGATGGGCTGCATCACACCTTGGGCTAAAGCTGGTGAGATGTTATGGTGGGGGACACTTTGGACGTAGGCTAAAGAGCGATTTTCAAACCCAAACACCGCTAAGTAGACTTTGAAAGTTCCTTTTCTCAGGAAAACTGTATCCAATACCCCTGTCTGTTATTTACCCAAGGAGTAGCACACTCTGCACAGATCCATCTCCCCCTTCTCCTGCTTTTCCTCTCCACGCCAAAACCAAGGGTCCTTAAAGAGGAATTCTGAACTGCTCCCATACCTCGCTTGGCTCCCAGATACCCTTGCCTTTATAATAGCAATAAAGGCATGTGGGGTATCCCGGAAAATAAAACTCTCCTGCAGAAGAGGATGTTCATGAACGTCCGCTCATCCCACACCACCGAGATACCCCTGTTACAACTTCCCAGCACAAACAGTTCTGTGGTGGAAGTGAAAAGCAACATCAAATTGCAGCCCTACATTTTATCTTGCCTCCCAGTATCTTCTCCAAAGTTCAGATCAGAGCTCCAGCCTGGAGTAATCTGATCGGAGCGAGAGAGGGGAAGCTCTGGCAGCGCGCTGTGTTGCTGCTCCTCGTCCTTGTTCCCACCACCTATTTCCCATTAATTAAGCTGATAGCTTGTGTTCCCTGAGTCAATAGAGAACAAGGGCAAACAAAGGATCAGGCAGAACACACGGAGCCTTCAATAGGTGTATTATTAGAAACCGTCTCTCCCCACCTCCCCCAGGCTGCCTCCGCATCTCCTTCAGCGTAGGATTTCAACTAGGGAAGGGAAGAGCAGGAGGAGGTGGGAATAGAGGGAGAGGAAAATGGCTTTTCCTCCTTGGTTGCACACCCAGCACATGCAGAAGTGTTTTGCATGTGGGCACTGCATTAACACCTCGCTCTCGTTTGGCTTAAGCCACGCATGTTCACTCCTATCCACGAAAAAAAATAAAAAAAGAGAAATGAGGGGCTTTGCTAGCGGGCACCCAAGCCCAGAAAGACGAGATTGTCCCAGTGCGAGCTGGCCTCTGGGCTACGGAGAAGTGGTCTTGTTCCCTCTTCTTCTAGAGACTGAACTGGGAGGGTGAGGAAGCAAAAGCAGGATTTTCAGGGCCAGCTCTTTGGATATTGATTGCTGTGATTTCCTCAGTTACTCCGCTTTGTGAATCTACGAGACCATCTTCCGCAGCACAGGCAGGATCCACGAACTACTCTGCAAAATTACTGTTAAGCATACCAGACATCATACTTGCTTGTCCAGAATATCTTATTTTAATGCTAGTTTTATAAGCAGAGACGTGTAAAACTCTCCCCTCCTTGTCACTATTTTTAAATTTGTTCCTCTGCCGGTGGTTTTTTATGTGCTGTTTGAATCCAGGTGAGCACGTGAATCTCTATGGGCCTCTGTGGGTTTCTCTCTCCGTGCAGCTTGTCTCAATTACTGGTGATGCATTTTCCTCCTCTCCATTTTACATCACGTGTGTTACCCAATAAAGGTGAGTAACAGCGAGATCTTTTATGGCTTCCTTCCTCACCTGCTTTAAATTCCATCCACACTTTCAAACCAAGGAAAGAAAAAAAAAAAAAAAGTCTGTCTTTGTGCCTATGAGTCTCCCAAGTCAAATCTCAAACTAATAAAACCGACCGATCGGAGGGATCATAGAATCACAGAATGGGTTGGATTGGAAGGGACCTTCAAAGCCCATCCAGTCCAAGCCGCCTGCAAGGAGCAGGGACATCTCCAACCAGACCAGGCTGCTCAGAGCCCCGGCCAACCTGGCCTGCAATGTTTCCAGGGATGGGGCATCCACCACCTCCCTGGGCAACCTGGGCCAGTGCTCTACAACCCAGCTTCTCTGGAAGGCAGAGCTCAGCTTTTCGGGCAGCTGCTAATGGACCACAGCCGTCTGATTTCACCGCCAAGGTGCTGCAAGGCTCTCTGGCCTGATAAAAGCAGGATGCTGTGCGCAGTTTAGGTTGGGGAAGGATGAAGCAGAGACAGAAGGGCTCCCAGAACGATGCTTTACAAGTCATTACGGTGTCACAGCTGCACATTAGGAAAGAGGTGCAATTGGCCCGCTCGAAAATTAGGTGTTCAGAGAAAATTGCACTCAGACAGATTCTCCTGAAGTGTGGTGAGGTGGTTTTTTTCATGCAGTAGGATACAGGGGAACCCAGGGTGGGCACATCAACACGATGTGCTGCAGCTGCCAGCACTGCAGGGGTTGCTGCTGCAGAGCAGAGAGCAGCCCTGGCATTCAGGCTTCTCATGAAGCTATGTGATATTTAATTCACCACCTCAGTCACTCAAATTAAATAGAAGTTGCATTATACCCTCACATATTAATCACATTTATTACGGTTTTGCCTAGGAACACCACCACGATCCAGTTCCTGCTGCACTTTGTACACCAAAGGAGACAACAGACCCAGACCCCCCAAATTTTATAATTTAACAGGGTGTGAAGAGCCCAGCAGATGAAAGGAATTAGCAGTGTCCCAGTGGCAAAGAGTTGGTGTGCCCACATGAGACAAAAGCACCCCCAACCATGTTGGGGTTCAAGATGTGAGCTCCCAAGAACAGCAAGTTCACTTCTCAGCCTTAACCCCATCAACCCTCAAGGCTAAAGAGAACCCCACTTATTCAAAATCTCGGTCATTTCCAGGGTCCTTCAGAGGAGGGATTTAAGGCAGCGGCGTCCAAAGGCCATCAGGTTACAGCCTGAATTCAACCCCACTTTTTCCCCGTGACCTTTTTAGATCCTTGATAAGTGGATGACCTCGTATTTTGCATGGACAGGCAGGCGGACACACTTGCTGTCGTCTCCCCCAGTCCTCAAGGTCCTCAGCTCCTGTATGTCTTTAATTTCAAGCATGTGTTTCATCCACTGACTTTGTCATGATGATTCCCAAAAGCTCAGCCCAAAGTTCACCAAAGGAGGAGAACTTCTGATGGAGAAGGATGCCGTTCGCCACCGCACTCGGAAGGAGCACAGGGCAGGTGAGCAGCTGAACGCTGCTGCCGTGAACAGACTGATCTGCGTAAATAGCAACGCAATGTCAGTAGGTTTATGAGAAATATTACGAGGGATGAGTCATTCTGAGGATGGAACAGAGGAACTGGAGGCTGGATGAGGCTCTGAGCAACCCGATCTAGTTGGGGATGTCCCTGCTCCTTGCAGGGGGGTTGGACTAGATGACCTTTGAAGGTCCCTTCCAACTCTAACCATTCTATGATTCTATGAACACAAGGATATCTCTGCATGGCAATGCCATCTCACTGTATCTTTTTTCCAGCTGATTCTATAATCACCCTTAATCAGTGCATTGGAGAAAAGGGTGGCCCATACAGCTTTAGGATCAGTATTTAGAAGATCCAAAGCCCTCACTCCACCACAGACACAAACCAGCTCATTTCCACTGCAAATGGGCTGGGTAACACCTGATTTTGATTCAAACCTACCTTATGCCTCTACCTCGAGATGCTTCACATTAATTTGTTATTTAATAGAAGAACTTTAACCCAGGCAGACAGATTAAAAGCCAGAACTTAATTAGGAAGCATTTGAAGAAGCAAGGGCTACTTTGGCTGCTAGCCATGTTATCCTGCAGCCCAGAATTTCCCCAAGGAGCTGCTACTCTCATCATCCCTCAGACCTGGAGGGATATTCATTGTCATCTCTTCACCATGAGCCACCTTTGCTCTTCTCATGCCTTGCACGTGGGTTTAGTCTTTCCAACAAGGAAACTTTTCAGAGTTTTAAACCAGTTTATTCTTCACTGAGTTACACGCGTGTTGATTTGCCTATGCAGCCATCCCTCACTGCAAAGCAGACAGTTTGCTCTGTTTAAGAGGCGTAAGCCATGGTGATATCGGAATGCAACTGGAATGATCAGACTTCCCTTCAGAAGATGACACAAACGTGACTGCACGCAGATCTCGCTGCTCGCAAACCTGGGAGCACAAGGACAGTTTCCCTTTGGGGAAGCCAGTCCTGCAGCTTTTATCTTCAGCAGACCAGGACAGCTGGTGCCTTCAAAGAGCTTGTTGCTGTGGTGTTTGAGATGGTAAATAAAGTCTTGGTGGAGAAACATTTTCTCCCTGTTGCGCTCCTACGTGTATTTGGGGAGCCCTGATCCTGCTGCAAACCTCGACATCAGACGATGCTCCGCAGTGCAAACACCCCAATGCAGCCCCCACGTGTTGTCTTGATGTGGCTGGAGAGGTGCTGGGACCTCACCTAAGGAATCTGAGGGCATTTTCTCATGGAAAATTCATTGGCTGGAAGGTGCTGCTATTGGTCCTGTAGAGCAGCAGGTAGCACAGGAGGAAAAGGAAGGAGAATTGCGACTTCTCATCTTGCCTGCCTGTCATCATAAAAAAAAAGTTAATGAAATGTGTGATTTTCTTTCTCTACAGCCAGAATCCCACTTCTGATTAAATTTATATGCTTGACAATTCTCAGCAGATCTCTGAGGAATCAATACTTATTACCCAGAGAGCCGCAGCTCTCTACAGTTAGTGTTAAAGGGAGTGCAAGTTTCTTCCTGTGTAACATAACTGGGAAGATGCTACTTCTGCGAGGACCTTTACAAACCATCAACGGCTCCCAGGAGAGCGCTAATCATTTTCTACGTGTCCTTATCCGCTTAATCCCATTATAAAGATTTGTAGCATGAAAGCCGACCGCTCATAATCCCAAGCTCCGATGGAAAGTTGGAATAAGAGGCAAATGACATTTAGGAGGAGAAAAAGGTACATTTTGCATGCAGTGCCTGGACGCTTGCTACCATTTTCTCGGAAACAACACTAATGAGGGAATAAGAAAAAACAGTATCTTCAGAAAAAACAGGAAAGAGTAGTTACAGGGAGATATTACCCAAAAAGTTTACACTCAAGGACACCCCACTTCACATATCAAACACTAAACCTGGAACCATCATCCAGCTCATGGGGACAGAAATGTTTGTCCTTGATAGCCTTGTCATCACAGCCAATAAAACATTTTGATGACTTTTGGGGAATTTCCACGCCCTGCCTGAGCTGGAGCATGGAGGGCAGGATGTCCCCATCCTGCAGACATGGCGAGGATTGACCTCCGGCCGCTCGCCCAGTGCCACCGCTGGAGACCCAACTGGAGACTCCTGGCTCCCGCAGCTCCGCTCTAACTAGCTGAATTGAGTTAAAAGGTGCCTGCTAACAGCTTATTCAATTGAAATCTCATTACCCAGAGCTCTGCCAAGAATTTATTCAAAAGAGAGCCTTCACAAGGATCTTTGTCAGTAGCTCGTTGAAAGGGAATCTCTTCTGCGGTCAGATACTATTTTATTCCAGTGGAAACCTAACAAAAATGGACTTTGCTAATAATAGGGTCAGTCCTGCCATGATGAAATGAGATCTCCTCTAACAAGCTAAAGCTGACATTAAAAGCTGTCTTACTCTAGGAGAAGCCCTAGCCCACTGCCCGCCTTAAGAAATTAGTGTTATCCTACACCAGCTATGCCATTAAATAAATTGTAAATAATCTGAACACATATTTAGAGCCTATAACAAAAGCTTGCAGCCATTTTTCAGTTTGTGGACCTTCACAATTTTCCATCAGCATCCTTCTTATCCAAACCCTGAAGACCCTGCAGATGACCACCAAGGCTCCCGGCGGTCTGCAACCAAAACCTGAAATCACCAGTTGAGGTCTACGTAGTGCTCAGCCTTAGCACAAGCAGGACAAGTCTTCACACCACGTACCTGACCAATGCAGCCAGGATGTCCAGGAAGGCACAAGTATTAGGATTAGGACCTGGAGATTTAAAAAAAAAAAAAAAAAAAAAAAACAAACAAAAAAACCTCAAAACTAGATTACCCGAGTCTGATTTTAATAAAAATGTAGGTGGCCTGACCAGGCTATCCAGCTGTGCAGAAATCTGGAGGAAGTTCTGATTGTGTTCTATCATTAACAGATAATAAGCTGGTTCTGATTTTGATAGTTGGAGAATAAAAGTCAGGGCTTAACTTTGCCAAAGCAAAGCTCAAGCTGCTTGACCTCGAAGATGCTTTTTCTTAGGGTAGCAAAACTCAAACACTCTGGAGCAATTTAGGATTTCATTTACCATCAACAGAAAGAGATTCTAAGATAGTCAGGTTTATTTTCTAAATACAACATTTAAAGGCTTGAAAATGCCAAATCTTCATTCTTCACTGGCTTAAACAGCAACCAGAAGAGTCGCACAGATAAAGATCCTGGTTTACTGCAAGTGTATAAATACCTGCTGTTATCTAGACACGAGGCTGTAAACGCTAACAGCACCAACGCGTCCCCTGCTGAGCTGCGAGCCAATGCCTCGGTGGCACGGCGACACATGGAGTGGTCACGGATGCCAGAGCGGGGAGGTTTCTGCAGTCTACCCGGTCCCACCTCCTGCCCCAAAGCTGGGGGCCGCACCCCCAGACCATCCTTGACACAACCATTCAGAGACCCTGCTGCGTCTGCAGGTAGCACATCTCTGCGTCCCACTGTCCCAGCAGGCACCAGATTTTCACCCAAACCTGGCCTTGATGTATCCGTGAGGAACCAAAGGGAGTAACAACTTCCCACACAGCACTCCTCCTGCCCTCTGAAAATGGTATTTTGCTTTTTTTTTTCTTAGTAACAGCATTGCATGGCTGAGCCATGTTTTCATTGCGCTCTGTGATGGATCCCAAATACTTTTAGCACACGCTTCTGCCAAGGTCACTATTCCCCATTTTGCAGAGTTGATTTTGCCCTGCTAAGGGAAAGGCTTTGCTATGCTTCATCTGGAATTCCCTTTGCACAGAGCAGCGATGCAACGAGCCAAGGTCAACCTGAGTCGCAATCCCACCTTCCAGAGCGCTTGCAACCTCCTCCACCCCACTATCATTTGCAAGTTTTGTAACTGTACCCTCCGTTATATCGTCCAAACCGCTAATGAAAATAAACAGTGAATGGAAGTGGATCCTGGAGAGACCATCAAAACCCAGGCTGAGCACGAGCAATAATAACCTGCTTGTATTTCTGGTAATAGCATCTCCTGTGAGTACAGCGATAGCCAGCACACTGCCAAATAGCCCAGGATCAGAGAAACAAGACTTCATTTTCTGTTTTACCAAAAGAAATCAAGCTTTTCAGCTGTGGGAAAGCTGCACTCATTTTGCTTAACATAGCAACTCCAAAATGAAAAATTTAGGGCTGGTCCTCAAAGATGTAAAGATGATTCCAACGTACCTTAAGATGAAGTATGAGCTGTTTAAACACCAGGGTTGGGGCTGGACCTTCCATAGGTCTTGTCTGTGTTACAGCATAGTCCCAAATGCCTGCTGGCTCCTCTACTTTTATAGAAAAGCCCTTTTTTTTTTACCCACGTCCCAGGGAGCAGCTGCAGCCCATTCCCATCGTTTCCAGCTGAAAAGAGATCTCACCTGCCGGCTGAGCCGACCTCAGGAGAATTGCCATTGAGGCCTTGATGGGAATTGCCTGGGTGGCCTGACTACGAGCCTGGGTTTTTACAATCTTGAGATGATGCGTTAGCTAGAATGTCAGGCAGGTCACCGATTCCAGTATTTTCCAAGTTGGGAATTGGAGAGAGACCCCAGTTTGGAGTCCAGACCTGGCTTTTTATTGGAGCTATGCATCATTGCTCTCTCTGATGGTAAGACAGGGAAGAAATATTGCAGCAACCACAGCAAGGAGGTTCTTGCTTGCTTCAGCTCTGGCAACGTGTTTTGGTATGGGATCTCCCAGGAGTAGGGGGAATTTGGTGTCAAACTGGCTTATGGTTTCCCACCAGAAGCCCCTTTGCACACCTTTTGTTCCTCCCTTTGAGGAGAGCTAAAGACTGCCAGATGATTAAGGGCTGTTATAACAATAATAATTAAAAAGCCCATCAAGTTAAAACAAAATGTATTCACTGGCCCGGCGGTTTTGCCAGCACCAGCTCTGGGTGCAGCAGGGATTTAGGAGCACATAGATCAGCCTCTGGTTTTCTGTACCCTGCAGAGAAAGCAGAGTGCCCGCAGCAATGCAGAGAGAAGAGGAAGCTTCTGCACCTTGTTCTGCAACGACTCCTCAGTGGCCAGTGCGGCCAAACGACTGCTGGGCTGTGGATGCTCTACGAGGCCAAGCAGACTGCTCGCTGCTGAAATCCACGGGCACCGGAGGGTGCGATCCCAAAGGCATCCTTGCTCTGAGCGCGCATGTCACAGGGATGGATAAGACCATCTTATTCTTGGCTTTTACCAAGAGAGCCCAAAAATAGGTTTTTTCTCCCTGCTGGATGAAAATATTTGTGGAAGAATAAGAAGATGAACAAATGATGTGAATTGTGTAAACCCGAGACCTAGCAGTGCTACCAGAGTTCCTCCTCGAAGCCCTGATAAATGCAGAGCATTCTGCTGTGGCACATGCCATCAGGAGTTTCACAGCCCATTCACGATCTGCTAGCAAAGAGGTGACACTGAATTTGATGTTAAAATGACAAAAGCAGACCAAAAAAGTGCCATTTTTAGACTATTTACCATCATAATAGAGCCATACAGGCCAAAAATATCTCGTACTGCAGAGGGGGAATTAAAAATTCTCATCATGACTCCCTGTGAAGTGGCTCTTAACGATTTCTGCCATGACTGGACGTGGATTAGGAAACATCATGTGTCCTCTTTGGCCAACACTAAAGGGCAAGTACTGCACAAAAGCAGATTAGCCATGGTGACACCCAGCATCTGGAAGAACTGCAGCTCTGGCCGTGGTTTTCGATCCAGCCGGGATTATCTGTGGCTGTTTCAGACATGGAAAAACCAGTCTGTGATCCCAGCAGATGGCTCTCCACATCACTCCACTTCAAGGGAAAACGTGAAGGGCTCAGCGGGTTCGGGGCCAGCTGCTTTCTCTCTGCAGTGGGTTGCCTGTCCAAACACCTCGCTCAGTTGGCACAAGGAAATGCACAATTCTGCTGCTTCAGATTTAAAAAAAACCACCAGTTTTAATAGCTACGAACCTAGACTCTTCCACAAACTTTAAAGAAGCTCTAGAGAGGTTGCTTGATTACACGGAAAAGGGCAAGATGTTGAAACAGAGACTATTAACACAGAGCTAGATAAAGAACACCAGCTTTGGGCTCCCTTGCTGCCGGGAATGGCTGCCGCACGCCATGTTGTGCTTCAAGCTGTGATCAAACACATCCCGGGCAGTAAACCAAGTGCAAATGCTGTTTTGAGGACAAAGCATCAAAATTCAGATACATTCCTGGAATGTGTCAGGAAATAGCTGTTTTTTCGAGCGCGATTTCTTGCAATCGTGTAGCACATACAGGACAAGGAGGTGAGGTGCGAGCCCCTCCAGATGATCCCCATCCCAACGCGTGGCTCCCAGACAACACCGACCTGCTACCCCAGGAATTAACGGCAAGGGAATTACCTCCTGGCAGCTACAAGGCTGTGAGTTCAAGTAAAACAACAATGCAGGGTTTTATCCTTCATAACAAGCTGCTCTGAAGTCTTCCAGACTTCAATCTCCGTCAGTAGGTCCTTTGTATGACCTAGTTGTCCCACAGCTCCTTGGCCTTGTCCAGCAACCCCTCTCCTTTCTACCTTTTCCAAAATACCAAGTGTCTTGGGTAGAAATAGATGAAACCCAGATTCACCCTGACAAAACACCGAAACAGTTTGAGTCTTTATTAGAGTAGATGAACTTTTTGTATCTGTTAAGTCGGTCAGGAAACATGAGGAGAGGTTGACTTTCTTCTACAGTTTCAAGGTCCCAACAAGAACTGCTCCCCTCCACCCAACAGCTCCCAACCTACACAAAAACAGGAGCTCAAGGAGCTGCAAAGTAACCAGATTTCATCTTTCTTATGAACGAGAACTGGTTGAGCCGCGGCGGGAGGCAAGTACTCAGGCTCTTATGAAAAATCCCCGACGCAAACGTAATTTTCTGGCCTTTACAAAGGCCTTTTGGGCTTCAGGTCATTCTTAAAAATGCTGTAATGATTGTTATCATCCACATAGTCAGGCATGAAACAATTAAACGATTAAAAAGGAAGAGAAAAATAACACATCCCAGCATTGCAGTGACTTTGCATATTCCTCCAACTCTTGCTAACAGGTCTGACGACAACCCGGCAGCTTTCTGGCCGCTGGCTGCTCTGACCCCGGTAGGTGAAATGCTGGAGGAGCACTTACCCAGCCGTAAAAGCCCTATCGCTCCGATCGTATCTGGAAGAAGAGGAATGTGGTTTAAGATGCATTAGTAACCTCCTTGTAAACCAAACACCACACATACTCAGTTTAAAGCAAGCCTTAATAGCAAGCCCAGCATTGACTTTGATCTGCTAACAGGAACAAAAATGTCTCGACCTGCGTTGTCTCTGCTGGGATTTGATGTTGATTTATTCCACTGAAAAACACGCCCATGTTCCTAACACAGAGGGAGTAAAATTGCAGAGGGCACCCTTCATGCCACGTGCTGTTTAGGCCTTCAGAGAAGGACTGCAGAAGCTCGCGTGCCTTATTCACTAGTAGGAGGAGACATTTTGCTTCACAACTACAAATTTATGGCTGAGTGGAGACCAGCCTGCTAAACAAGTGCATCTCAGGTGCTTCATAACCTTGAACCTGCTGAGTTTTTCTTTTTCTGTGGCTGATCAACCTTATCCACCCACCTGTCGCTGATGTGTGTTGTTAATGCGCAACGGCTCATACCCACCAACTGCTGACCTGATCATCTCGTGTGAGGAGAACCAAACGCTGCTGTCGTTAGTGGTCCACTCCTGATGGGCGATGTTCAGCAACAGCCGCAAGCTGCAGTTACCGGGAAAAATGCTGAGGCCATGGAAGGGTAGAAAACAGTGCAAAGGAAATAGTTGTGTGCCCTGGAGTTATCGAGCAATAAGTAAATGTGCAATGGTTCAGGGTGCAAGAGCAAGGAGGTGCAGAAATAATTGGGAGGGTGAAGCACCCCTGACCCATCGGAGGCAGAAGCAAACAGTGAAGGGAGTGTGTGGGAGGGGTGGAGAAAGAGAAATTGCATTGGGGGTTAAGAGAAACACAAAATTTTTAATTTTTTTTTCTTTCCAAGTGTGGAATACAAAAAAGGATCCTTGTAGGAGGCTCAAGGGGCCTCTGGAAATGCCGTGGGATCAGATTGCTGACAGAGGAAATAGATGTTGCTGAAATATTAAGAATGTGTTGCCTTGGTATTTGCGAAGAGAGATGGGCAAGAGAGAGGCTGCAACTGTGGCCCCACAGGGGAGGGAGGAAGGAATAAATTCCAGCTCAAGGAATGAAATGCAGAGCATAATTCAGCACAAAAAAATCTCTCAATGAAGCCATTGCCCTTGCCGCAGCAGTCGCAGCAGTGAGTTGTCCTAAACACCAAACTATTATTAACTAAAAGTTGCTTATTCCAGAATTATTATTAAATAAGACGAGGCAAAAGTTAAGCAGTCACATTCTTCGGGTGCAAATCAAGCATGGAGCATTGCAGAGGGCCGGCTGCAGGACCCCCAGTACCTGGGGCAGCCTCGGACCCTGAGCCTTGGCTGGTGGGCCAGGGCCACCAGACCGTCCCACCAGACTGTCCCACCGGACCATCCCATTGGACCATCCCACCAGACCGTCCCACTGCTCTCCAGTGAAGGAACATTGAAAGAGCTTCAGAGAGAAACATCCAAAGCAGAGAGAGTCATCTGAAGCAAGCAGAAATCTCTGCAGCTTTGGAGATTGCACCTGTCACCACAAATAATTGGAGCTGAGACTTGCTTTCCTTTTTTTTTCCCATTTTTTTCTCTCTTTTTTTTTTTGTCTAGCAGCTGTTTATAGGTGATGCTGGCAGTATAGGTCTGGAGATAACGGCAGGCTACCGATGTGCTCTTCGTGCTTGGCCCAGGGCTCCGCAAAGCACGAACAAACGCGACCAGCACATTTTTTCCAAAGGGTGCAAGATTCATTTCAAGGGCCCTCAGATCTCAGGAATATTTACACTGCTCAGAACAAATCTTGCCTGTGTTGACATACCAAGCATATTCACTTTATTTGTGATTATTCTTCTATAAAAATTTAAAATCACTAAATTTCACCCAGGCAAACTGAGAAAAACGCTGGTGTAAGAGGAAAAGCATAAATGAGGGAGTGGAAAGAGGATGGAGAGGGACAGAAAAAGGAAATGAAGATATGAAATAAAAAGGACAAGAAAAAGCCCTTGTCTAAGGCTCAGGAAATGAGTTGGCTTCTCGGAAATATTAGTACAAGAAAAGAGCTGGGACAGATACGGATGACTAAGGAAATCACAAAACCCATCAAGGAAAATAAGAAGGTTCCTGACATTTGAGGCATCATGAAACACGAAGAGTAACAAAGGGAGCGTGAATCAAGGCAGAAAGGGCAGAGAAAACGGAGCGGAGTTCACGTGCAGAACAGGATTTTCTATTATCTGAGTAGAAAATATTAAAGCAGAGGCAGCGGCTGAGCACCGGGCTGTACATTCACCCCTCCTTCCCCGGGCACCACCGTGGCTGGTGTACTGCTCCCTGCATCGCAGGGTGGAAAGAAACGTACAAAAACTGGGATAATTTAGGGAAAAGTGATTAATCCTGGAAGAAGGGCTGCTCGGCAAAGCAGAATAAACACACGGACCTGTGCATCATGCTTGGATAACCAGAGGAGAATGCTCTCCCATGATCTATCTGCCAGTTCCTAGGGTGAAGATCTTTTGGAGTTTTGGGGTTTTTTTTGATCCGGAGTGCCTAGCATCAACGTTCCAGTGCTGGTGCAGGTTATCGTCCATAGGGAGCCAGGTGAGCAAGCCCGGATGCAGTTTTGAGCATCCTTGTGCAAAATCGCGCTGTCCTGTAACGCGAGTCTTCCACGTTAGACGTTGTTTTCAAAACCGGTGCTTTGGTATTGCAGAAATGTTCCCCAAAACAGCCCTGCTCCACTTCTCCTCCTCTCCCTTTGCGCTGAGCCTGGCACTTTGCTCACTTCAGCCCCCGCGATGCGAGCCGAGAGGTGGAAAGGGCAGAGCGAGACGTCACTCCTGAAAATTGGCTGTTGAGTTTGAACGCAATTCTGCAACTCTTGGAGCTCGTTAGAGACTTGCAGGGTCAAAAGAGAAAACGCTGGAAAACACATTCTCTGTGGCGATGTTTGGTCTGCTGCAGCGGCCCACAGACCTGAGCAAGGAGGAGTGGTGGGGATTGCGTCCCTGGCACTAGGGATTTCTCTAGGAGGACCTGGTGACGTAGCCACACACACGTGGAATCTCAATAAATGGCAGGACAGAACAGGCATGGCTTCAGGTGGGCATTCATAGAGGACCTGTGGGGAACACCTGCGTGGGTCTTTGCACGGGTTCAGCTGCCATGAGCTGAGCCAAGAGCCCAGCCGTTTCTCCAGTACCGGTGCAAAAGCAGGGCAACCCCAGCACAGTGGCTGATGATGTGGGAGAACAACAGTGTTGTGGTTTTGTTGGCTGAACTACGACAAACACGACTCCTTCCTTGGAAAAAGGAAATGCCATTTTTTAGCAGTAAAAGCTATTTGCAAATAACACAGCAAACTCAATTAATCTGCTCAAAGGGACAAAACACCTGTTTTGAAAAGGACACCAAATAATTTCCACTGGTTTTATCAGAGGGTCAGAAGTTTGCGTTTTATCTGTGGTAAAGCAGTTACTTCTAAAGATACCAGAGCTTCCCCAGCGGTGACACCAGTCTTACAGGCTGAATAGAAATAGCTGGATAGGACACCCCATAAACACATATAAATCCTGGTTTAGACGCTCCATGAATCATAGTCTTTATCCCTTGGGCATCCTACCTACTTCCATTATCACATTCTTATTCTAACAGGCACAATCTCAGTGCAGCAAATCCTCCATTTTCCACAGCCTTCAATCACAACTAAAGAGTAAAGATGAAAAAATCTGCATTTCAAATCATTGTTTGTTGTTATGACAACATAGCATGAATTTGGTCCTCGCTGCAGCTCTTGCAGTCTCGGGCTTCAGAGCATTTCCGAAGCTTTTTATGAAGAGAGCACATTTGTAAGACCCATATGCCACAAAGCCACAGAGGTTAGCATCACGTGATGCAAAATATCAGGAGAAGCTTCCTGAAGTATAATTCCAGGGAAAATTTTCTCAGTAGCTAAGCAAAAACATTTCCTCCTCACGAACTTCCCCATAATACATCAAACTAAAGCCTATGTAGTTTGACATCAAACCCAAGAAGGGTCTACTGAAGGTACAACAGACATTGGTGGCCTTTCTCTCCGTCAGAGGAGGTTTTGGTGGACAGGATTATTTAGTAGGTGTTCAAGCCTCATCTTCCGCACCATAAAGAATGTGGATATACAAGAAAAAGGTAAAATAAGCATACAACTAGGGCCTTTGGATCCAGTAAGCTTCGATACAGGAACGCAAGTCATCAGCAGCCTCGCAGCTTTTAGGGCCAAAATGGATATATATGAGATATATTATATATGAGATATATATATAAGAGATATATTTTGACTTTTTTTTTTTAAATTAATAATCACATGAACTTCAGCCCTTGCAGGCAACATGAACGTGATGCTCGGGCCAGTCACCAGCGGGGCTGCTGCCTCGCAACCATGCCACTAGAAAAACCACAGGGAAATACACACATCCAAGCGGCCACAGCTCATATTTCATAGAAACAAACCAGTAGAACCACTTTTACTTTATGCAATTCAGAAAACAGATTTTAGCCTTACGCTGACCATGAACCAAAAAGGCAGAAACCTATGTACTGCGCTAATTTTACTCCCATATGTGTACAGATGCACGCTGGACAGCGTGCAAAGACAGAAGGAGACATCTCATGTCACCCCTGTGTGCACAGAGATACCCAGGGGAATCATAGAGTCATAGAATGCTTTGGGTTGGAAGGGACCTTTCAAGCCCATCCAGTCCAACCCCCCTGCAAGGAGCAGGGACATCTCCAACCAGATTAGGTTGCTCAGAGCCTCATCCAACCTGGCCTGGAATGTTTCCAGGGATGGGGCATCCACCACCTCTCTGGGCAACCTGGGACAGTGTTCCACCACCCTCACTGTAAAAAATTTTTTCCTAATATCTAAGGAAGGGGCAGGTGGGGAGAAGGTCAAAGTAAAGAGGGGCCTGTCCAAGGCTGCACAGAGGGTCAGTGGGAGGAGGCAGCCAAAAAATGCTCCCAAAATCCTGGTTTGTAGACAGGATAACACATGGAGCAGAGTCCCACACGAGTGACAACGATGTCTCACTCTGCCGATCTCATGTTAAAGCACTTTACAACAATGTTGAGACTGAGAAGCAATCCCTACTGCAATTAATAATTAACTGAAAATACTCACATCAGTGAAAGCAGATACACCTCAAATCAAGACACTTAAAGCGCCTGTTGGGACACTCTTTACGTTATTATGGGAAATTAATTTTAAAGGAGCCTTTTCTCAATTTCTAGTAACAAAACATTTAATCTCTGTTATTACACATATGTCCCCTAAAGACACGGAAGAAAGGATCAAAGTTCTTTTCAGAAAGCACCGATTTTGATTAAAAGCCACTAAAAAGTATCTGAAAGACAGGTGCCTTGTAGAAAGCATCCTCAGCTTCCCTGTCTGGATGAGATTAGAAAATTAATCTGGTCTGCCAGGATTTTGCAGAAACTGGAGAAATTCAGAGGCCATGAGACTGGCAACAACACATGTCGCGTGGTGGAGATTTGCAAAAGGCCATCATGGGGATGGAGGCACCAGGGGTACGCGAAAGCCAGCGCTGCAGCCCCTGCATGGACCCACGCAGACAGACCAACGTCCTCGGGTGAAGTCAGGTCCTGGTTGCGCAGGGGAACGCCGCAGCAATGCGGTACGATGGTAGATGAATGCATCTTTGCAACTAAAGAAGACAGATAAGGAAGGAGTTGCTCGCGTTTCTCCTCCTAGCTAATGTGGGGGTTTGAATTGTTCAGTGGCAGCCTGGCTCTGCAGATTTCCATCGCCTGCACTTGCTGCAGCGGCTTGCCCAGAGGTGCGATGAGCTCCATTATTTTTCATCACATTCCTCTTCAATGCGGAGCACGGATCTGCCTCCATCCCATGCGACGGTCACCGCAGACAAACTCTTTGCCTAGAAATACAAACACTAAACTTATGGTTCCTTTTTCAAATGCTTTTTTGAAAATTATTATTTTATTAACAAAGACAGAGCACCCAGACTTGCAGGAGAGGTCCCTCAGCAAGAGGGAGGTCTGAGGGGCACCAGCCCTGCTGTTAAACACCATCAAACCACAACCAGGCCTAAACCAACCGCATGTGCCGCAGTATGGAGGGTCACCGCGACTGTTTGGTTTTGCTGGAAGGGCAGGAGCATCGCTGAGCTTTCCCAGCAGCGGAAGCACCTCTTCATGCCACGTACCAAAGAGATTGGCCAAAGTTGAGTTGCTGCTGGTAAACCTTCTTGGAGGCAGCTTGGGGCAGTGATATGCCCTGTGTTTTCAACAGCACTGGTATAAGCGCAGGGCCCATCAGGTTTTGGGCAGGGAGTGCTGCCTGGCCAGGATGCTGCAGCACCTTGCCCTCCACATGGGTTCCTACGCTCCAGAAGAGAGAGGACAAACTGCTGGCACCCCACACAGATGTGTGCTTGGGGTGCCAGCCCCAGGGCCTCCCCTCCATCCCCGTACTGCACAAGCCTTTCCTGGTCAAAGACCCTTGCAGCTGCCAGCACTTGCTGAATTCCCCCTCCGCGTGGCCATGCACAAGCACAAATTTAGCGCAGAGCGAGGAGAGGGGCACGGATGGGGCCGTTAGCCTGGCAGGGAGTCAGATCGGCATCAAGGGGCCTCTTCTTGGGGGAATAAACAGGAATTATCTGCTAGGACTAACAGAGACTATTTCAAGCTACCAGCTCCCTGAAGCTGGAAAGACAGCGATGCAGGAGGCTGCCCACCATCTCCTCCTGCACCAGGGCAGCTCTTGGAGGTGCTGATCCCATGGGCTTCATCCCTACAGGTGCCGATGTCCCCCAAATGTGACTTAAACTCCGTAGATAAGGGAGGGTGATGCACGTCTGACAAGGCAAAGCTGAAGGACGATATCACGGGTGAAAGTGTTAGTGAGGAGCAAAGGGGGATCTCTGAACAGATGTGACGATGGGGGCTCTTCAGGAGGAGGAGGAGGAGGAGAGATTCAGTGTCCTGGGCTAGGGAGCAAGGCGTTCCCAAGGAATAGTCCTGCAGCCATCCCTGGGGTAGGGAGGGACCAAGCTGCAGCAAAGTTAAACATCAGCATCTAACAGAAGTGAAAACCGCACCAAAGTCCACAGTGGTTTTACTGCATCAAAAAAAAAAAAAAGTATTTGAACCAAACTATTGCCATCTGTCTTTAGCTGAATGCTTAGCCCACACATCAGTGGCAATTTATAAATAGATTGAGAGCCTTATTAAAGGTTAGTAAAATTGTCCTGACTCCTTCTCTCTCCTCTCTTTGACATGAATAGCTGCCATTCATTCCGGGGAGAGAATTTTGCTCGTACTGAATAAAAAAAAAATCGCAGCACACAATCTGCGCTTTTTATTATGTGTGCACTGTGCTCGCGTGGTTATTCAGCTACAGACGTTTATTCCAGCCCAAGCCCAGGCTGGGACCTTACTCAGTCCGTGGAGTGAATAAAAGTCACCCAAAGCGCAGGTCATCAGGGAAAAGCTCTTCCCTTGTTTTTCATTTCATACTCCCCTGCACACGAGGAACCCGTGGCAGCCCCGTGAGTCTGAGGAGCCTGACTGCTTGCCACCTCGTGACAGCTGGCGGGGGACCACAGCAGCCATCGTCTGTTAACCACCGAATTGCCACAGAACAACTCAATTACATTTGGTGACCACAACACGTGGTGACGGCAGGAACCGTACTGCGTGGAGCTCGGGCTCACCCAGCAAACACTCCCTCCCTACGCCATCCCGATAAAGCTGCGCTTGCACTACCAGCATGGCCTGGCAAGAGGAAAAACAAGGAAATATTTTGGGTTTTAATATGGCCATTTTCCAAGATTTGTTTAAAAATCCTTTGTACTTGGCTTCCCGTGGTCCAGCAGCCTACTAAGTCCCCATCTTGCACCACAGCCGCGGGGCTGCGGCTGTAGGCACAACACCCGCCGTCAGCGTGCTCAGCTGGCTACTCGAGATTATCACGCCGTAAGAGGCGTAAAATGTCAAGCAACAGCAGCTTTATAAGATTTTACAAACGTCCACCTAATGTATTCCATACAAGAGTTCATGAAGAGCAGAATAAAGCCCTCTGATTTCACGGAAAGCGAAATGTCTGTGTATTTAGAATATGTATATTTAGAAGAAAGCACTCACAACGATATTTCAATCAGTCTAGCAATGGGATTATCTCCGAAACAGCCACATGCTGAGGTCTCATTAGCATGTAGCATGAGAAAGATTTCATCACCCTAATAATTTTTCAAGCTTCCCTAATATTCATGATTGCCCATGAGTTCTACCACCTCAGAGTGACCCCTTATGTTTTCCGTTATTAACCAAAAAGACAGAAAACAAAATGAGATGCAACCTGACAAACGAATGACATCTGGGGGAAAATAATTGGGAACAGGGATTCAAGGGGGAAAAGATGCCTTGGAGCCACAGTAAATGTGACTTAATGTAAATGGTGGATGATAAATAAGACATGAGTTTGCCGCATGAGGTACATGCGTAAACTGCCGGTCGGTTTTCAAGCTGCATAATAACAGGTTCCCATTGCAAATCAGGGAGGACATCACCCTGTTCTTAAACAGCCCTGGAATAATCTCACCTTCACCTCGCCGTGGAGACAAGCAGCCCAATGACCTGGTGCTGCAACACTCAATTACAATAAAGGTTAACGAGGATCCCTAGTAGGTGCAGCGCGGCGAAGTGACGTACGAGGCTGAACGTGCTGAGAACACGCCAGTGCCAAAGATGTGGAGGAAATGAATAGTTTGAGAAGGGCAGAGCTAGAAACAAAGGAGTGTAATAAAGTGAAATTCAGGCTGGGGATGGGAAATACACCCCCAAAGTGACACACACGTTTCTTTTATATATATCTATATACACTTCTATACTTACAACTGTATAGAGATATATATATGTATGTATATTTTAGCTTCAAGAAGAACAATCTAAGGAAAGGAGTGAAAATCCCCTGGTTTTGCCTTCTGCAGATCCATGGTGCTCAGTGCCATGTCCCTACAGTGCTGGCACAGAGACATAGGCAGGAAATTCTTCCGGATTATCACGGCGATCCTTTCATTTTCTTCTTCGTAATCTCTTGTTATGAACACGCCAACAGGCCATGCCCCGGCTGAGGCCTCGATCTCCGCTCAGTGATGTTAACACCTCAAAAACTACGTTTCCCAGCAGGAACACCGTTTGAGCCCGAAGATGAAAACACCACTTGTACGCTGCTTTTCAGTCGCTTTTGCTGTTGGCTTAGAGAGGAACATCACCCAAACAATGCCAAACTGAGTTAAATCCTTTCCTTTTCTTCTCGCAGGAGAAAGTCAGCATCAAAAAACAGTGATGTATGAGACACCAAACAATGTGTACAATTGTAATGGGGGAAGGACACTGGGAAAGGAAACCATCTCAGGGAGGACAAAGGAATTCAGTAGCTGCTTCTGTGTGTTGCCTGTCTCTGCCACACAATCCCTGAGCCTCAAAACATCTGGAGAACAGCAGTGACCACGACCACTAAAATGGCAAGATCTAACCCTGCCTCTCCTAAAGCGCTAGAAAGACCTTATAGTGGCCTTCCAGTACCTCAAGGGGGACTACAGGAAGGACGGGGAAAGACTCTTCAGTAGGGCCTGTTGTGACAGGACAAGGGGAAATGGTTTTAAAATAGAGGGAGATAGATTTAGATTAGATATTAGGAAAAGATTTTTTATGCTGAGGGTGGTGGAGCACTGGCCCAGGGTGCCCAGAGAGGTGGTGGATGCCCCAGCCCTGGAAACATTCCAGGCCAGGTTGGCCGGGGCTCTGAGCAACCTGGTCTGGTTGGAGATGTCCCTGCTCCTTGCAGAGGGGTTGGACTGGATGGGCTTGAAAGGTCCCTTCCAAGCCAAACCATTCTGTGATTCTATGATTCTATTATTTAGCTAAAGCCCAACTTAGACCACAGTCAAATAAAGATGTGAGAGGAGAAGTTCAGAGACGCCAAATTCTTTCCATATTATATTTCCTTATAGACATGATGCATTAGCACACCGTTTGGGGTTCTGGAAACTCTGGATGTATCAGCTCCATTTCATTTTCCACTGAATTACAGCCAAGCTTTTTCCAATATATATTTTTATGAGCTTCTCGCAGACCGTAAGGAAACATTAGGAAACTCAGTTGGAGTAGATTATTCACAGGTTTCCATTTTACGGAGGGGTAAATAAGGGAGAAGGGAAGCTCAAGGCAAAAGAAAAAAAACAATCTACCCTTCTGAAGGCCGCCCTTATCCCTTTGCTATGTATCAAAATTGCGGCTTGAAATGCAAGTCACTGCCAATTAACAAGTTTTGGTGAACAAAAGCAAGATAAAAGAGTTTTTTCCTGACGTACACATCTGTTCATTAGAGCTGCCTCCCAGACCACTACAGGTGCTCACATTTAAAACAAAAACAACAAACACTTCACATAATATTTACAAGAGGAATTAGCAACAGAGTGCACACAAATAAACTTTGCCAAGAATTGTTTTGGCAATAAAATGTATTTAGTAAATTTTTATGTGTCCTCTTAGGCAACCAGGAAGATACAGGCGGTTTGATTTGATGATACAGGCAGGGACAAAGTGGTCTGATCTGGGAAGAAATGGAATATTCTCCCCAAATTATAAGTTTCGCCTACTTTTCTGTTCTCAGTTTGATGGTGAATAGGTTATTTTGGTACGTCTTACGTTAGTTTTAGAGTTAGGAAGTACAGGGGCTCTTTTGCATTAGAGCTGAGCACTGAAAAACTCGCCTGCTTTTATGAAGCCCCTGTTCTGCACTGTCACACCCATGTTTGGTCATATGGGTTATACGGGCTCTTGGTGTGAACACTCATAATGATGTTTAGATGAGCTTTAAGAATTTAAAATAGGTAAGTTTGCAGTAGTTTATCCGTTCATGGCAGCCTCTAAAAATATGGTTTTCCTAATCCTGATTTCACAGGACAGATTGACCAAGAGACTCACAGTCCCCACTGCCAATCTTGCTGCTTGCCTTGCATAGTTCTCTGATTTTTTTTCCTTCAACTAGAGTATTCGGTCCCGAGCGAAACTGCTGAACTTGCCAGGTGGGTTTTGAAAAAGAAGATTTTGACGAGGGAAGAAGTGTTAAGACATCCCTGTATCCTTTGCCCTCCCTGGAGCCTGTTCCCTTGCCTTGGGGCACATGTTCCTCCTCCTCTGCTCTTCTCTCTCGGAATTTCACATGGTCCTGCAGCCTCCTCCTTTTTTATTTCTTCTCTTTGCCTCCTGTGACACTATGATACTGGTGAGACCCCACCTGCAGTACTGCGTCCAGTTCTGGAGCCCCAGCATAAGAAGGACATGGACCAGTTGGAGAGGGTTCAGAGGAGGGCCACGAAGATGATAAGAGGGCTGGAGCAGCTCTGTTGTGAGGACAGAGAGAGAGAGTTGGGGCTGTTCAGCCTGGAGAAGAGGAGGCTCCAGGGAGACCTTAGAGCGGCCTCCCAGTGCCTAAAGGGGGCTACAGGAAAGATGGGGAGAAACTTCAGCAGGGCCTGTTGTGACAGGACAAGGGGAAATGGTTTTAAAATAGAGGAAGGGAGATTTAGATCAGATATCAGGAAAAATTTTTTACACTGAGGGTTGTAGAACACTGGCCCAGGTTGCCCAGAGAGGTGGTGGATGCCCCAGCCCTGGAAACATTCCAGGCCAGGTTGGCCGGGGCTCTGAGCAACTTGGTCTGGTTGAAGATGTCCCTGCTCCTTGCAGGGGGGTTGGACTGGATGGGCTTTAAAGGTCCCTTCCAAGCCAAATCATTCTATCATTCTATGATACTGTGGAAAAGCCCTTACTGGAAAAAAAAAAAAAAAAGAAAAAAGTGGTGTGGGAATGCGTGGAGCCCTCCAAAGCCAGTAGGATTTGTACATTGGAATGACCCAGCCCTGGGATTTTGTCTGAGCCCGTCACAGCCGGGATGCACCCCAGAAAAGCCTTCTCCCTGAGCCTCTTTAAATGCCCCTAAAATTTTAACAGCGTTTTATGAGAATAACGAAAATATCATTTAACAAGGCTACAGTCTGAAATAAAGAAGCTCCAAAGGTTCTGATGGGGAAAAATAAGTCCCCGCAACCCTGAATTTACTTCTAAAAATTATTCATTAAAACCATTGCTGCAAGATTCCAAGTACACAAAAGCAGAGGATTAAGAAAAAGGGATCTGAATGTCAGGCAGAGAATGAAAACATCCAGAAATGAAGTAGATAAACAAGTAATTTATAAGCTTTCACGGTTCAGGGACTGAGCATAACGTTAACTGCTTGTAGGTGGGAAGACACATCTTATTAAGCAAATTATTCCTGCGACCTCTCCCTATCTCCCAGTCGTCCTGCCTCTGGCCCTTGCTTATTTGCACTTCCCCACCCGACCGGTGCTTTCCTCGGAGAAAATCGTCGAGGGAACCGATTCCTCACACAGCCACGTCTGAACCGCGCAGGCAGAGCGTGAGCCCAGGTACGGCAGAGGCATTTAAAGGAGATGGAAAGCTTCAGGGAAAAAAAAAAAGAAGTCTTCTGTGCTAGCAGCATTAGCAACGAAAATAAATAGAGGAGAAGAAATAAACAGGTATACAAAGATAACTGTTTCTGCGTCAAACGCTTTCTGGGGCTCTCGCTGTGCCACACGTGGGTCCTCAGAGCAGCGGGCAGGTGCCAAACGTCGGGAAGGGCAGGGAGATGCTTTTATCCGGAGACCTTCGCAGCCAAATCAGCGCTGGAATGCAACTGCAGAGCCCCGAGCGCTGGCACAAAATGTTCATTAATAAGAAATCTGTTGCTTTTAATGGCTTCTAATCACTGATTTTGGAATAAATGATTATAAAAGGAGGAAAACCAAGCTCTGGCACATGCTGCTCACCATTCCTGGCATCTATGGAGAACTGAATAAAACCTGCCCTGGGATCAATGTCATTTAAAACAAACGCAGCGTTCCTAGTTCGCCCATTCCTAGTTCACCCCAGTCATCTTCCGACCGGGTAGAAGCGCGTATTGCAGCACAGCTGAGCGAGGCTGCAGATGAAGGCAGCCGGTACAAAAGCAAACGCATCAGAGCATCCTGTGAGATACAACATCCCCACTGGCAAAACCCGCTCTGGGGTTAAATAGCCCGGCTCTGATCTGCTCCGACCGCTGACCCGCAATCCCGAATGAAAGGCGTGGAGCCGGACCACCACGCACAAGCGATACTCAGCCCTGCCTGCCCAGGCGCGTGGTAGCGCACGGACACGGAGCACAGATCTGGTGCAGAGCCGCGGGCGTCCTGCCACCCATCCCAACATGTGTCAGGGCACCTTAGGGGCAGCAGGCTCTTGGTAGCTCACTGATTAAAACTGTGCCAGCGTAATGCTCCTCTCTAGCACGGTCGTGTAGGTTTGCATCCAGATGAGGTTTGGAAAACAGTCTAGGGGAGTGAGGGGAAGGAAGGAGGAGAAAAATGTATAATTCTTCTCAAATAATTTCTTCACCTTCTATTTTAAAAGCACAAAGAGTCCAGCAAAACCTTTGGTTTTCATAATCAGCTTTGAAGAATGGCCCAAGCCATGAAGCCAGTTAATTTTCTGAGTAATGTTGTTTCATTTACCTAATGAGCTTCCAATCCCTACACTTTTCAATCCGCTGGACTCAGAAGGCCGTTTCTGCCCCCAAGCATCCCTCAAGCACAGCGGGACGCCTCCTCCACCGCGCAGAAGCACAGAGGAATCTGGGTGTAGGTGGCTAGGTTGCTGCAGGATGCTGTGGCATCCAGGTCTCATCCTGCAACGCCGACGTCTCTTTGAACAGAAACTTTCCCTCACCACCATTGGAGAAGGCTATGAGAAATCTTCTAGACAAGCTGTGATCTCCAGGGCAAACCCTGCCTGACTTGTCTGGCGATGAGCTAGCGCAGAGCCCTGTGGCCCATCTCCTCCCTTTGAAATTACATCCATTTATCTTCTCAAAGGCTTCGAGATCTGCAAGTGAATTACACGACCGGTATCTGTGAGGGGCACTAAGTACATACTTCTCATTCTCGTTACATCAGAAAATTCTCATTTGCCTCCCAAATAGTTTGGATTACTTTTAAGCACATGCCCTTCTGTTGTGTTGTATTCCCTTACTAAGTTTTTGTTTGTAAATTAAACAGAATCTACATAGTAATTACATCTGAGGCGATAAAATCCAGTCCGTACTGAAAGCTGCACTGAAAAATACTGAGGCTGAGAAGTTTGTAATTAAATTGATGACAAATACCCCACCCAACACGCACACGTAGCTCCGTTTCTACCACAGCTGTTGGCCTCTGCTTTGGTTAAACCACGGTACCTCACCCCCTGTGCCTGGGTGCGCCGGGTTGGAGGTGTCAGAGTGACAAATTCTCCCGTTGCAGCAAATGGCGCTTTCAGAGCCGCGGGCAACGCAGGCAGCAATTCAAAGGCAGAGCTTGGCCAGTCCGAATGCAAACCTTGCAGCGCCAGTTCGCTCACCCCCTTTACGGGGTTCAGCCTTCTGCTTTAATGGGAAACGAAGATTTCCCCTTTGTTTCTGCTGCTGTGACGTTTGCGGTGTTGTGCTGAGAAGCAGCCGCGCACTGGGGATCTGTGCAACTGCAACAGAATCATAGAATCACAGAATGGTTTGGGTGGAAAGGGACCTTTCAAGCCCATCCAGTCCAACCCCCCTGCAAGGAGCAGGGACATCACCAACCAGACCAGGTTGCTCAGAGCCCCGGCCAACCTGGCCTGGAATGTTTCCAGGGATGGGGCATCCACCACCTCTCTGGGCAACCTGGGCCAGTGCTCCACCACCCTCAATAGCAACGAAAAAGTTTTTATTGCACCTACTTTACCATTTACAGGCCCATACCGGACATTTTCCCTCCTGCCATCTGGGTGTCCCCTTCTCAACAGCACATACAGTATTTTTTCCAAGAAATGTTGTGATGTGAGATGTTGTGCTCATTATTACCTGCAAGAAAGCAGGCGAATAAAATGGAGGAGAAAGGGCAGTTCCACCGGGCATCCGTGGCTGGCAAAAGACATCCCAAGGCAGGCTGGAATTAGAGGATGATTTAGTAACGTAAGAATTATGAATCTGGAGAGGGGAAACAAAAAATAAAAACCACCAACCAACAAAACAAGCTGCTCTTTTGTGCTCATATTTCTTTCCTTGGCTTACGGGCCTGACATCACAATGCCTGTTCCTCCCTGGGTGTGTGAAAGTCAGGATCTGCGGAGCCTGGGGAATGCCGGGGTGGAGAGTGAGGGAAGAAGAAATATTCCCAGCTATTCGCTCCGGCGCTGGAAGCCCAAAGCTGGAGTTTCTCCCAGGAACGGCCCAGCCTGCAGTGGTCCCTCACTGGGATGGCAGCACTGCAATTAGCCGTCTGTAATTAGAACCGTCTGCTGAAGCAGCAGTCACGGCTGTGGACGAAAGGGCAGCCATCCATGCGGGAAACCTCCTTGCCTCTGCGTGTTTACAGGGAATTTTCCTCTGTGCACGCTGCTGAATGCTCGATGTTAACGCGCGGGGACCCAGCACGGGCTGCGGCCGTGGGTGAAGAGCTGCCTTCTCCCTTCCATCTGTCAGGGACGTGAGAAATGACGCTGGGCGTGCAGAGAGAGAAAGAAAAAAATAAATAAAAAATGGGAACGGCAGCTTTGGTCAAACATTTATCAGCTGTCTGCTCTCACAAAGAGAGTGGGGAGAGCTGCGGCTACAGCAGCCACGGGAGCTCCACGCAGGATGGCCTGCGGGGATACATTTCGGTTCTGCGCGTCGGGCTGGCAAATATGCAAAATGAGCACTGCTCCGCTGCGGCAGCAGCAGTCGGAGGCTGATCAGGACGTGTCAGGGGGGGTGCCACGCTGAGCCTGACCGCAGCGCCGGCTCCTGCTCCCACACCAGACCATAGATGCTCAAAAAGAGCATCTCGCACCCAACCTGTCCCGTTTGCCTTCGCCGTGTTTCACAGTGAGTCCCATCCCGGGTGGGCCGCTCTGTGCCTGAAGTGAAAAATATTGAAGCTCATGCAGATGCTTTATTTTTCTTCATTTTAAGGCTTTTGCTACTGACCCGTGCCAAAGGAGCCATGCACACGAGCAGACCGCAGGTGGAGGAGGCATCACCCGGTAGGGCTGGACCAGGAGAGCTCTTCCCACATTCGCGATGGACTGTGCAACCAGAGTCACTCTCCCACTTTCTCTCATCTACCTTTTATGAACCCAACATTTTTATAATTTCCCTGAGATAAAACCAGGCAGAGCTGGGCAGCCTGCCTTTCCAAACTCCATGGAAACATCCAGAAACCCCTCCACTACCCCGATTCGCCCACTCTCCTGTGGCGTTACCAAACCCAGACCCCTCAAAAGCCTCCACGTTTTGGCCAGGGGAACCCTTGCAAGACACCTGCAATAGAAAGTTCTGGTTTCTTGAGATTTGTTTTCCCTTTTTCTTGCAGCTTCTGTGTTTTCCTGACTGTTACTCGACGTTTCAGGGGACACAGGCCTTTATTTTCCACTGTATGATTCAGTTCTGATGCGATCAATCGGAAGTCAAAGCTGGGACGTTAAGAAAAAACACAGCAAATACCATGAGACTTGCTGATAAAATCGCAGACGTCGGCGTGACTGGATGAAATAAGACACTTCCCAGAATTTGCCCCAGATACCAGATGCAAATCAAAGCTTAAACGGGCTCTAAAACTTGAAGTGCGTGCAGCTCCCCACTGATTTCATCCGGAGCGGTGGGTGCTCAAAAATCTGATGCAGGATATTTAGCTCCTTCACTAAAAACGAGGGCCCGAGGAAACACCAAACAGAAACCCCGTGCAGTGAATCCCCCGGCTCTCGCAGCATATGCGCGGCCACATGGAGACGAGCAGCAAAGCGGGAAAACACTTGAAATTGGAATTATGAGCAAAATTGGCTGAGGGCTGCAGGAGAGAAGCCTCAGCCTCCGCGACAAGGGGCCGGGCAGAGGACCCCCTCGAGGAGATGCTGCCTGAGCAGGCCCCTCGCCGCCAACGCTTCCCGTCACATTTGTCGCTCACATGGATTTAGAGATGGACAACAATGCGATATGTAGGGTTTGGGGTTTTTTTTCGTCCTGGCAAAGCTGGGCTTTTTTGTCTGTTTGCAGGGCTCTCATTTGCTCCGGTGTAACAGACACCGGAATGATTTGTGTCTGCAGCACAATGGGCGAGGGCGGGTTAAGCACAGCGTTAAATACCAGAAAAAGGAGCTGCCTAACCCTAACCCTAAAATTGTCTACCAGTAAAAAGCTCAGAAGACTTGTTTTTTACTTAACAGCTGGTATTTGGTTACCTGAAGGCTAAAAAAGTGGTTTATTGTGGACATCACTCTGCAGAGATGAACATCAGGGAGATGCTATCTACCTCCCGGACTGAAACGGCTCTCTAATCTGACCAGCCAGCTCAGACGAGTCTTGTGCAGCAGTGGCATTGTTTCCTTCTCCCAAGTGATTTTCTAGTAGGAGAGGTGATTAGAAGAACTGATAACATGAAATAAAAGCTCTTCTGGAAACGTTTATGGTTCAGGAGTGCTACGCCGGAGCATCGGATCCCGTTTACATGGCCTCTATATCCTATATATCTTACGGGAGAAGAGCATCACTGAAGGCATCCTCTCCCATTCTCTGATGGCCACATCTCTCATCTCCACATGGATTTGGGTACTGGCTGCCCTGCCCACACACCCTGCGCCTGGTGCAGAGTGAGTGTGTGCTGGCACGGTTCGGCTCTCCAGGTAGGAGCTTGGTTATTTAAGGTGCGTGAAGAACAGTTTTCGGCACGCTGCAATGTAATGAGCCCTGGTACCCAAAGGTGCCGGGATGCAAAGACTTAGTTTTCCATGGTGGAAGCTGCTCTAAGCATCCGACATGAACTTTCATAAATAACTCCCTTTCTTTGCCTTTTTTCTATCACCAGGAGAAGTCTGTGTTATAACAAGAACATCCCAACAGCCCAGCTGCATGGGAGCATCCCAAAAGCCTCACGCAGTGTGGGCTTTGCAATCAGCTGCTCATTTCCTGGGAAACAGAGAGCGACTTGAGGGTGGTTTAATCCTTCTGCCAGACTTAACGCCACGGCCTGCAGACACAGCAGAGGCACCTAGCCCGAGGCGCACGCTGCTAAGACAGCAGCGACGCACCAGTCACACTTAGCAATACTCATATTTATAAAAGCCAACCATCCATTGTGGGCGTTAGCTGTCTTTGACATTGTTTAAAGAGACGAAGTACAGAAAATAAACCCAGCAGCTGCCTCAATTGCCCAGAAGATAACCAGTGAGAAGTAATAATCAAATGCAGACCAGAGAGGAACCAGAGCTTTCTTCTGCAGACAGATCCGGTACCGAGGCAGAGGTCTCCGTGTTGCGGTGGCTTCCACCATTAGCTCCCCTTGCCCTGCTCCCAGCCATCACCCAGCTGAAAACAAAGACCTCCAAGTTCCCAAAGCTCTTTTATTTACGCTCTCCAAGCACAAGGGATGAATTTGTGCTGTGCAGCAGATGAGGATGAGAGTCCACTCCTGCTGGTAGGGCTTCAGAGGTTGGGTATAGGGACTCTGTGACCCTAAGCAGAGATTTGGTAAGGAAAAACACTGCCGGTGCTGAACAGCCCCAAACAAGCTCCTGCTTTGGCTCCCCGTCCTGCAGAGACTGCACCGCGCACGCCCCGCGGTCCCCTTCACATCACCCACTTTATCATGCTTATCCATGAAAAATTAGGGGAAGTACTTTTTAAAAACGAAGGTAGCAAAATCCATTGATCAACTAAACAAGGCAGTTACTCTCCAAACACTGGATTGCACCACCAGCCGTAATTAGATCTCGCAGCCTGACTGTGAAAATTAGGGCTTTTAATTTGTGAGCAGTGGTAACTCACTGGTGTTTATTAACCCAGCGCATTCAAATTCTAGGTTTCACAGTGCCATCTCTGTGAATCACAGTGCCATCACAGCTCACATCGTCATCCAGTTCCTACTGGAGAGCTTTACCAAAGCCGTGCTTTCCAAAAATTCCTGCATCCTCAGGGAGAACCCAGAAACAGCCAGCGATATCTATCTGTTGAAAGCGCATGTTGTCAATGGTGCTCAAGACCACCCAACACACAATCCATAATGACGGGGGTGCCAATACATTGAGTACAAATGCTTCATTAACGCCCCTGACGCCCTCGTGCCCTGAAAGCTATGCCCAAGCCATGGGCTTTCCTGGGATGGACCCTGATGTGTGCCCTTTGCATTAGGGGCAAAGGCCATGCTTGCTTTTCAGCCCTGCCATTTCTATTTGCATTTCTACTTCGCATTATCACCACCGGAGCTGCCTGCGCTAACATGACGCTGGCAAAGGCCGCAGAGAAAGGGGAGTGTTGGCGGGCGAATGAGCTCTGCTCCGAATGCAGGGGAGGGCACAGGGCAGCGGGCACGCCTTCACGTGTGAGCAGGGACGCAAGCGACGAGGGGACAGGGAGGACAGCAGCCATCTTGGTACAGCTGGGATAGAGCTGTTGCATCAGCCAAAGGTTGCTCAAGACCCACCGGCTTCGTCATCCCTCCTGCACTTGACATCGAAGGGAAGATCTCATCAGCTCTACCAATTTCCTATATGGAGGAGAATCAAAGTCCTAGAGCAGAGAGAATGCTCGTGGCTGAGCAACGGGGACAAACATAACTCACCTACTGCAAATAAACCACAGCTAAACCCCTGTTGGGGTCCTCCTCCTCTGTCACCCAAGCTACAGCGCTGGCTTTTCCGCAGGACCAGGGGCCGTATTTCCACCCTAATTCACCCCAACGGTGCCGTCCCTCCGGTGCATCATCTGCACAGGCATCCCCTGTGGCCAGGGAGCCCCAGCTCTGTGCGGGAAGGCACGACCTCCCATCCTCCTGCTTGCTTTATTGGCTTAGCGGAGTTTCTCTACGTGGCTTTGTTTTTATGAAGCAGCAGGCTGCCTTCGTGTCCATTAACTGAGCAGAACGGTTCACGCCAGACAAAAAGCCACCTTTAAGCACATCTCAAAAACCCACAAATTTTCTCTTTGTGTGCTTTTCCCTCTAAACTTGATTGTTATCCAAGAGCTTCCCGTACATGAAACACGAAGGCATAGTGCAGTAATTACCTTAAATGCTGAATCTCAAGGGAATTCAGGCTCATACCGATAGATCATCCTTCCCCTCACTGGTGGCTGCTCCTACAGGGTACTTAAATTGCAGCATCAATAATCAATAAGCACCAATAATCAATAACCAAGGTCCCTGCCACGCCTTGGCAGGTTGCACGGCGCAGGGCAGCAGCAATGCAGACCTAGGTAATGGCCTGCAGACATAAGAAACCAAGTTTTAGCCTGAATTAATATCTTTCATTAGACTTGCCGGCGTAACTGGAAAAAAAGTGGAAACTCTTTTGGGTTCACAACCCCTTCATCAAACCTGACAGAGATTAGAAGTTAAACATGCGCTTGAGTGCTCTGCTGAATTAGAGCCCTACATCAGTTCAAGGCCACTGCTCTTCAATTTCTCCCTTAATTTTTTTGCTATTTGCTCCTTTCTCCAGACGCTGGGTGTACCAAAGTAGGGTCCTGCTGGATGCACTATGTGGTTATCTAGAAGAGTCTTTCCACTTTAAACCGTAAAGAAACAATTTCCTCTGAATATAGCCAGCTGATTACTACCGCAAGACTTCACACACATGATGAATAGAAAGCTTGGATAGCCTAAATCAAATGTGCTGCCGTACTTTAGCTTAACAAAATTGTCAGTACGTCATTTAATACTTTATCGCTGAGTACTGAAGCACGCTTTTTAATAACGTGCTAATTCTAAACCCACCTGTTACAGTTCACCTTTGCTTTTTTCCTACATAGACTATGACTATTTCAGACTCAACACTTGATGTATGCCAGCTATTAAAATATTTACAATTATAGGAAGGCATGTACAAACCCATGACCAAGGAATACAAACAATTGGATGGACAGTTCAACACACAGAAGGCGGCACTCCAAACCTATGGCCTGGTCTTCATGGCTTCCTGTTGCTTCTGACCCTGTTTAAGATGTCTAGATGTCTTTCATAACCTTTCTTAGAAAAAACAAATAATTAAAAAAATAGAAGCAGACCTCAAGTTTCCCAGTTCTAATCCATTCTCGCTGTTTGCACTCCAACACAGTGCTTCATTGCCACAGAAGATTTTGGAGATACCACAGTAAAAACTGCTACCCAAGTGAACAGATTCTTTACTCCCTAGGGGTTTTTGTAAAGTGTTGATTAATTAAGAGATATTACTGGGCTCGTTTTTACAACTGCCCCTCCCATTTCAGTTATCAAACCCTCCTAAATCAACACATGAAGCGAAGGAAACGTAGGGTTCCGCTTCTCCTGGAAGCTGAGCCTGGGACATTCAAAAGCGGGTTGGATGTGTGTCGCCCATCGGAAAATTTCTTGCCTTCATCCTAAATCCAGACCCAGTTTTGCAGCTCACACCCACCCCCAACGACAACGCAGTGCTATCAAAGCTAATGAAGGGAAGTGAATACATTTTTCAGCCCTCAATAAAAAGTTAGTTTGCCCAATTATCTTGTCTAATTGCATTACACACTGACAGATGAATACATGACCCCCTGACATTTCAGTTTGCCACCTATAAATCTGCAGAAGAGATCCCATTCTTATTTACTTCATTTGATTTAGATTTTAAGTTGCTCTGCTGAACGATGCCTTTAAAAATTAACTGTTCATGTGCTAAACCAAATGCATTTTCCCTGTGCCACGCGGGAAAAAATTAGAAAACTTCACCACCCAACTGCTCTATAGGAAACAAACTCCGTAGGAGTTCCGTGAATAATGAAAGGATGGAAGAGAAGGCAATGGGAGATGCATGCTGAAATGGCTGGAAGCCAAGAGCAGAAAGCTTTAGCCAGCTCTGACAGGAGCCCAAGCCGCCGGTGGAGGCTGTGTAGTAACAATGATTCCTTTAATACCAGGAAAAAAAAGACCAAGAAGCTCAAGTTGAACAGCGTTCATCAGGGGATCGTAGAAACTATGATGCTTTTAATGTGTTTTCCACTCAGAAATTATCCTCTATTATAACCGGTATCAAAGGCTCAAGCAGAAATTCCCCGTTTCTGGCCAGACATCAGCGTTCACAACTTACCCAGCCTCAGGCATGCACCTACAGATTGCACTTGTTCAACTCCTTAGGTGATTAACAACGATGTTCGGAAATTTACCTCTATTTTATCCAAACTTTTAGCTCAGAAAATTACCCAGAAGTGCACTTTGCTTTCACGTCCCTTTCTCTGAGGGTTAATGGACCACCCATACCAGCTTTTAGCACCAACGCTCCCCGTGAAGGTGCACGGCCCGGGAGTGCCATCACCAGCTTCGCTCTGCTTTATGGCCTTAGAACAAACAAACTCGGTGTGGTTTGAGGGTTTTTTGGGTTTTGAGGGTTGTTTTGGTTTTTTTTTTGCAAATTTCCCTCTAGGTTTCTTGCTTAATGCCTTCCTCCTTTTATCCTGGAATAGCAAGAAACATCAGATTTCTGGTAATAAGACTCCACAGCCTGCCCTCTCCTTCCTTTATTTCAGAGATGCTCTTTGGACGGCCATTCAACACAGTGAACAACCTCTTCTCTCATCGCCCATTCGTTCTCTCAACACACTCACAATCAGGCTCTGAAAATAAAATTCAAATGGAATTACCTACTGGTACATCCCACCCACACAAGTAATCGGAGGGAAATCTTGCTAACTGGGGTTTGTGTAAGGTGGTAATGGCAGGCTGCACCTCCTGGTCCGAAGTCATTTTTGGTGGGGTCATGGCAGGCTTCAGGGGCTTGCCAGCTATGAGTGTGGGAGCTGGGCAAACCTTTTGACACATCGCCCACCCTCCCAACAACTCTCTCTATAAACTTGCTGTTGAAAAAGAACCAACAAACCTCCGACACGCAGCAGGAGGGAGAGCATCTTGTTAGCACAACGCCGTAAGTACAGCCAAGTACGTCCATTTATTTGATAACGAGCTGTTCACTGCTCTTAGCCTTCTAAAAGTAACATTGAAATTCCAGTGTGTCTTTTTGACTAATTATCAGAATTAAACTTTATTTTCCTAATTAGAAGTCCTGTGGCTTTTTTTAACTTTTGAATTAGAAGTTAAACTCTAACTCAGCTCAGTGCAGCACACCTCGTTTTGATCGCAGTGTAATGAACAACAGGGACCGGAGGTGGGGATGACGAACACATCAAATCAGCCTTTCGGTTTTTGACTGTTCCGGTACCGACAAATCCATCACCCACACTGCCAGGCTTAGATTTGCAGGAGCATATGCCACAGTTCGCCTTGCAAAAGCCTTCATCCCCCTCTCATTTCAGACTCTTCTCATGTTGGTTTCACATCACCGTCCTCCACGCAACTCCTCCTGCCCGTGGCAGAGGAACGGAGACCAGGTCCGCGAACTTCAGACTCAATTATTTCTTTATGCACATCCCCAAAGAACAGAGCTGCAAAGGAGGTAGTGATTTTCAAAGATGCTTGGTGACAAGCAATTTAGGTAGTTCATGGGAATCTGGAATACCCAGAGATGCCCAAACTATCTCCAGTCTGAAGCCTTTGGGACTGCAAGGGGCAGCCCCTAGAAATAAACATCTCTGCTGCTGGCAGCAGCCGCTCGGATCTGCGAGGACAGAGAGATCTGCAGGGAAGACATCATTTTCATTGGGCTGTGGGAGATTAATGTCGCCACTTGCTGCATTCTATCCTATCAAATCGGGCCGTCTACAGCGCTTATCAGGCAAAGCAATACACCTGGTAGATGAAAGGAAGACTTTCCAAATCTACCAAGGATTGTTTAGCACAACGTCACCCACCTGCTTTCCCTCCACCCCTGTGAGCATTTTTTTTGGAAATGAAAAACAGAAAAACACGATCAGTTTTCAGTCAGCACAGAATTGTCTCCTCCATGCCTTTTGAGAGGTCTGGTACAGTTTGATGCTGACTGGTATTTGCCCAGACGTGTCACGTTTTTTAAGCCACTACCTTCTGCCATTATTGTTCTAAAGCAATGAAAGATAGATTAGAGCAGCCCTTCAACTCATGAAAGTGCTGTATAAATAACCACCCTGCTCATCCCAAGGCAAACACTGGTATGGCCGAGGCTTTCCAGATGGAAAAACAGATGGTAAGGGGTTAAGCAGTTGGTCCAAGACCTCTCTGCAAGACGGTAAGAAAGCAGGGACGAAGAATCAAAAGCATTCCCAGCTTTTGCTTTGATGCTCCATCCCACAACATAACAAGGTCTGGGAACAAGAGGAAGGGCATAGGGGATGGCAGTGTGCAAGAGAAAGCTGAGGGAAAAAAGAAAATAAAAAAAGAAAAAAAAAAAAAGAAAAAGCTCTTTTCAATCCATTTACAGCAAAAGACAAATGCTGGGTCCAAAAATCCCTGCCCCGCTCCGCTGGCAGAAAGGCTCCAGGGCAGATTGCACGTGGAAGGAGGGGACGCACTCCCAATTAGGATAACCATCTGTTTGATTACATTATTGATTACACCGTTTCATTGTTGTGATTATATTATTTGATATCATCCCACCACATTCCCTGTTTGGTATACCGCTGCACAATAACAAGAGGGGCACGGTGTCATTATTAATATTCCCTCCTCTGGAAAGCGAAAGGAGGATTTCCCTGTCAGTCAGCAGGTCCACGAACCATTCAGATAAGCAATAACATGACCCCCAAGGTTTTTCCCAGGTAAACCAGTCCACCCCATAGCAGCTATGCCCTGTGAGTGCCAGGACACCAGCAGCTGTGATGAGTTTTCCCACAAAAATCCCAGTAGCCTCCAATCTAAATGGGAAGCTGCACCGCGAAACCCACTGCGCGAAGCTTGGGTGAGTTCCCTCACACTTCCCACCTCGTGGAGCTTTGCTGCTCCAACAGCTTTTAAAACATCCCAGTTACAATCCGACTCTGTGGATACATCTAATAGACAAGCCCAGTTTGGAGTTTGCAAGCAGGAAGATATTCAGGCTGGTGTTGCTTTTAAATTAATGGGATTTGTTGCTCTCGCAGGTTCGGAAAGAGCCAACTGCTGCGATGAAGAGAGAGGAGCAGCCACGTTAGCCAGTGCACGGCAGGGCTTTCCTGATTACAGCCTTAGAATTAAAATAACGCACTGGAAAATGCTGGTTTGCAGCAGATTGGATCGCGCAGCGTTTCCTGGCATGGCGCTGGATCAAAGCCGAAGCCTATAGCATTAATTATTCAAGCGCCAATGCGATACGTTTTGTCAGCTAAAGTAAAAAAAAATAATCAGATCAGTGTCATTACAGTGTGAAGAAGCAAAACAGATTTTGTGCAAGCGATTAAATTCATTTGTGCAGTCAACCTGCACGTACGTTTCCTCCAGATTTGCAAGTTATTGCGGCAGTTCTCTCGTGTGAGAAGACGTGGAGTTCACGCACAATGCCGTGCCAGGCTGGGTGACGGTATTTATTTTACTGAATTCTCATAGTTTATCTGACTGGTGGGTCTCAGCCACAGAGAAAAAGCGGCCAGGCACACGTGTATAGTGTTCTCGTCACATTTGAGAGACAAGAGCAAAGCAGAGCCCTGTTTCTTTAACAAGGTTTAGTTAAAATAAGAGCAAATGGCAAAATTCAGGTAGAAAAGACCAAATGTCCACCTTCACGTTGCAATGAAATTTATATAAAGCCACGTCTTTAAAACAACCCGGCAGCACACCTGAGTAACTATGCACAGCCTTTCTCTGCAGACCTTCAAGTGCTCCAAAGCCCTCAGCCATAGGCAGTGAACGTGTTCAAGGATGTTCTGCTCTTCTCCTGTCCCAAAGTGCAAGCTAGACCCAGGTACCAGGGAGAGAAAAAAAAAATAAATAAAAATCAATCAGTCTTCAGCTAAATCAGCTTGGGAAGGGAAAATCGGGAAGTCCCTGGTGAAAGACGTCGGCAGGGGGTGCTTCCTTATCTGCCTGGGGATTTGAGGAGCTCAGCGCAGCTGCACGGGGTGTAGCTCTCACACCGAATGTCACCCAGGTTTCCACCTCAGGCACCTTTTCTCCCCCTGGTACTTTGGATTCCCTATGAACCTCACCTTGGGAGCCCTGTCCACCTCCATAAGCTTCATTCTACTGCCTGGGACTGCCTTTGCTTGTCAAACTTCAATTGCTGTGTCAGAAGATAATTACAGCTCTTTCACAACTCTCTCTGCTCTCTGGGCTATTTCATCCCAGATCCAGCTCTTGGTTCAGTTTCTTATGAGCACCTCAGAAATCCACAAAAAAAAATTTCCAGCCGGTTCCTCAGCCTGGGATGGCTCACAAATACCTCCAGCTCTTCCCTTGGTTGAGGGTTTTGTTTAAAAACACATTACGGAGATCTGTCTTTTCCATACGGAGCACCACACCGAGGTTTCTACCCTGGGATTCTTGGTTCACCTCCTTTGCCCGAGGCGGCTGAATGCTGCAACACCACCCAGTGCTTCCCAACCAGCCTGTGCCAGAAACCAGGCTGCCTTCTGGCCACCCTCTTTTCTGTGACAGCTCCAGAGCAAAGCATCGCTCAAAACCTCCATTATTGGCCTCCATGTATCCAGGAGGTTTCTTTCTACCGTAGCTTTTTACCGATCTATTCTCCTGCTCAGGGACTTTGCTGTCTACTCCCAGTTACAAACATTGTTCAGCAATCCCAAAGTCAAGAAGCTGGGAAATGCATCTTTTCCCAGTGCTCACACTCCGTTCACCTTTAATAACTTAAGGGTTATGTGATGATAACAAGCCCAAGAGTCCACCTATTGCAGAGGTCACCCAAACCCTCAGAGGGTTGCCTTCACTTGAGGAGTCCTGCTCCTTTCCTTGCCAGCTTGCATACAGCTCCTAACAAATCCTGCCCTCACCATGGGTTGTCTAGGTCAGCCTTTAACATCTGGAATAGCGAGCAGGACCTGGGTCTTTAACATCTGTATGTTTGTAAGTACTACCAAAATAAATGTTTCTACAAAAATAATGATATCTACATATGGTAACCATTCAATCTCACATCTCTTAGAAACACTATAACCATTCCAAAACTCTTGACTTCAGCTTTGATCCAGTGACATGCCAGGAAACTGCTATTTCCACATCGCAACCATATTTGACCAAATATGGTACCAATCCTACATTTTCTTACTTACAAGTGGCCATGTTTCAAAACCAGCAAGAAAAAACGCTATCGATACACACGCAGCAATTAATGAGGTCTCAAGAGCTTTATTGTCTTGGAAGGAGGTTGCCTGCTGAAGAGCAGCCTTTGCAGAACCAAGCGATTTTCTTTTCTGCAGCAGACCGTGGGACGCAGCAAACCCGGTGGGTAAACGCGGCGCGCAGCCGTGAAGGTCCCTCCTTTACCATCCAGGACAGGTTGCTGGTGAATCCTGCAAAATCTGCTCTTCCCGTGGGAGCTGGGCACCGTGCCCTCCCAGTGCTGGCTGGGCTCTCGCTCCCGGCGCTCTGCCCATAAAGCCCATCTGTTTCGCAGCCAGGAAAAGGCACACGCACGGCTCAGATCGAGCAAAAGCTACATCCAGACGAACAAAACGATTTCTATTTTAGCCTCTTCTCTGGTGCTAACCCACAGGTTTGCTCCTAGCTGTTCATTTTCCCATATTTCAAGTAGGAATGTACGGCCATCATGCTATTATTCTATTCAAAGCCAAAACCATTTTATTCCTTACATCCCACAGCAGTGTCATACAGATGCAAGCTATCGCTGTCTCCCTATTCCCCACTCTTCAAAAGACCACGTAGGACATACCACCTTCTCTTTAGAACTTCCACAATTGCTCATCTCTGAAAATTCAGTTTTTATTGAGTTTTAACACTGCCTTTTGGGTCCTTTGTTCGTTGAGAAATAAGCTACCATCGAGCCTGACCTCCTTCTATCCTCTGCTGCTGTAATTAACCAAACTTTGTGGCCAAAGCCCTCGTTTTATGTAAAGCACCTGCATTTCCTCTAACAGGACGCAGCAGTTTCCTAGCTGGAATGCCAGCACCTGCCTCTTGAAGCTCAGTAATCCCGCTAATTGGCTCCTCCTCTCCATTTTGCCTCTAAATATGTATTCTGTAGGGTGGAAAGAAGTGCAGCCACCTGCTACCACTTTTTTTGCACAATTCCCAGTGGATTACTTCTACATATTTATCCTGGCCAGAGCAGCTCTTGCCTCTCCAGGTTTATTCCCCACAAGTGTCATGTAATGGGTCTCCATCCTCACAGGGGGGACACGTGTGGGTCCCAGAGCTGCTTCCCGAGCAGACCCACAGCTGCTGGCACGTCTGGGATCTGAGCAGCCTTTAATTATCCTCCCTTTCATTGTATCAGTCGAACGCTGCCTCTGAGCACATCATCTATTATTTTAGTAGGCTGCACAAGAGATCTCTTGGAAATATAATTTAATTCATGAGCTGACATAGGTGTATGCTATTTATATTATAAATAGCATACACTATTTCATAATATTGGTCCCCGGTATTTGGGAGTTGATCTGTTTGCATTCCGCGAATGGCTGCAGTCCCCAGGAGCGTTTGTCTTACTGATTATGCAAACAAAAAATGTATAAGCATATTCTTTAGAAATTTCACACACCTCATGGAAGCTTTTAAATGAAAAGGTATGGGCTCATCAAATGTGTCCACGTGACAAGAACAGGGAATAGAAAATAAACCTCAACCGGAAAACATTCAGTTTAAATACAATTTCTAAGGGACTCAGTGTCCCTCTGTTGTTGCTAAGGTCACACATTGTCATCCAAGTGAAATATGCAGTTCTCAACTTAGTTTCTTACAATAAATGTTAGTAGCAAGAGAGCTGTTGATAATTCTGGCACCCAAAAGCTAATTGGGATTGTCTGCAGGACTGGCAGTCCTCGCTGTTTCGGGTAATTGCTTTTGGTTGAATTTAGATTTTTCTCTCTTACTCCTAGACAGAATGCAGATAACATTTTAACTATAGAAATGAATTTCAAGGCAAAACATGGAACTTGTTAAGAGGCATTAGCATAAGCATTTTGAAGGTTTCTTGGGCTTTTGCCTGTTCAGCTGTGCCTTGTGTGGGGCTCGGCCATCAGCACACTGCTGAACGAGGTGCCTACCAATGTCCTCCGCGGCGGGATCCTACCCGGGCTAGGGTGAGGAAAGTAGCAATGAGACATCGTGCCACCAAAAGACAAGGAAAGACACTTATCTAAAGAGAAATAGACTTAGGTGTGAGACAGAAACCTCAGTTATGCACAGGAGAAATTTCTCAGAAGTGTCAGTGGCTTGGTCTCCTGAAGCCTCCCCAGAAAATGTGGTTTGGCACCCACAAACCTGTATGCGTCTCACCCTCTGCATATCTTATCCAAATCTTTACTTCCCTCCCTGCCTCCAGGAGAATACCAAATGCTTTTCAGTACGGCATCCCTTGCTACTAAAAGCTGTCAGGAAATCATCCCTTCATGCATACTTACGAACATCACATCTGTGAATCTGCTCTAGGTACAAACCTTCCTTCTTTAAAAAACCCATTTTAAAATTAATCAGCATTTGCAAAAATCTCTTTCCCCTCTAGAATAGGATTCCTGATAAACTCCAACCACTAAACACCCCAGGCTAGTTTATGGTCTCCTTTCCATGACCTTCATCTAACTTCAGCTTTCATACACAGAGTAGGAGTGAGTTATTTTGATTAACGATGATTGCTTCTTTGTCAGACCAGTAAATCAACTAAAATACGAAACCCATACCTGGAAAGATTTAGAGGAGTTGCTGCCAAGTATTTTTATAAGGTCTTTATTCACTCTGCATTCTGTGCTCTACTCAAATGTGCCACAATAAAACCCCTTGCGCTATCAATTCCCTCTCCCTCTTTTGCAAACATTGCATTTTTCCGTGGTTTCGGTGGAGCTGATACATTAATACAGCTGTAGGACTGGTTTCGTTCCTTGTTTCTGCAGAGTCATCACTGATCACATGAGTAATGTAAGCGCAGCAGGAACATTCGGGTCGGCTAATAACTTTGGATTTGACAGAGAGGGTTACGTTAACGAGATGAGTGGGGAGCACATAGTTATTCTATGCAACTTTTCACGGTAAACACTCTTTAAAAAACCCTTTAAACGGCCCTTATTCGGCTTCCATTTCAGATGTGCACACATATGAAGCCCCAGGTACAGCACCTGCCGCCAAAGTGCGCTGCTTTTTACTGCACTCAACAGTAACCTGCGACGTTTTTCCACCCATATTTTGGGCAGTGACAGCTTAACCCTCCTCCCAAGCCCGGATAAAAGATAACGAAGTGTTTGGATGGTTTGGCAAGGAACCGTCCGTGGAGGACTGACGGTACAGCAGGGCCACGTTTTGGCTGCAAGGACAATGGCAAATGGTTGCAATGAGTAGCTTTGAAGCTTCCCCTTTATTTCCAGATTTACACCAAGAAATTAGGAAGAATTTGGCTTCTTTTGCTGCACCAGCTTTAACAGAATGCCAATGTGGTAGAGAAGGACTCAAAAAAAAATCCCGGTGGAAGTAAATGCCTCCAGAGCAACACTTATTTTGATGTACTACCTCCTCACCAAGTCAGAGAATGAAGGGAAGAAGACACCAGCAGCACTTTCCAGCCAGCCTTTTCCCTTCTGGGATTCACCAAGGAGCTGAGGAGCCTCTGGTCCCTCTCAGCCCCAGCAGCGTCACAGGTGTGGAAGTGGCATCAGGCCACGTGGAAAAAATTATAATTACGCCGTCAGTGCCATGCATTCATGAGAGTTATAGCATTGCTGCCGCAGCTTTTTAACAGAAACTCAAGTGCATTATTCACAGAGTTTTTTTTAAGAAGTCTGTAATCATGGGAACTGCTTCCTTTATATTTTTAACTACATGGGAATGATCTCTGAGTGCCACTTCAGCTCCTGTTTCAGGCCAGATGCCATCTGAGTAAATGCAACTTTGCGTGCTGGAAGAATCATGTTGTGAAAAGTCAAAGAAGCCAAGTTTCGGAAGTTTGGCTCAAGTTCGGCCTACTTCTGAAGAATTTCATCTGAAATAGCTCAGAACAACTCTGAAGCAGTTTGCTTTGGAACAGCAGCCCTCGCCCAAGACGCTGAGGCTGACAGACCTGCCCTGGGAAACGTTCCTCTTCTTCAAAAAGTTCCTTTTCGGTCCCCTGCCAGCCGCTCGAAGCTGGCGAAGAGGGAGGGATGGGGCACGTTGGACACAGCCAGCTCTGCGGCAGCCATGTCCTTGCAGCGCTACACGTGTGTTAGCAGCAAGATCTCCCACCGCCATTTCGGGAACAAGTTGAAACGGAGACACCTTTGATGTTCAAGAGATCTGACACGTCACAGGTCACTCCTCAGGACTGCACAAGCAGAGGATCAAACCACCGGTTCCACTGATGAAAGGGCAGAAGAGCACCTTGTTGCTTGCTGGCCTCCTTGCAGGCAGCTGTGTTAGATGCAGAAGGCTGAAGATGGCAGGGGTTTGCCATGGGAAGGAGGACTGCGAGCGGCAGAAGAGAAGCAGCACCTCTTAGAGAGGAGCTCCTGCCCACCGCTTCCCATCAGCTCAACGGGCAAAGGCACGAGAGAAAAAAAGTTTTCAGCAAAGCAACGACGACACTGAGATCAGGATCTGCACCTTAAATACGACTGAGATAGAGCTGAGCATTCATTGCTGTGAATTTCATCCTTTCTTTTAACGGGCAGCTAGTAAAAAATGAAGCTACTATATTCTGTAAAAGCGATGCCAGACACAAATGCTGTTCTCATGTAAAATCTTGGTGGCTTTTGCCAAAGTAAGACAAGCATCAGCCACAGATGTTAGTTAAAAACATCTTAATGCTGTGTGCACTGTGTGTTCTGCAGCCTAATTACACTGCTTTCATTATTAATAATGTACAGACTGACTAGTAATGGATTAAGACAGCTTTCATTATTTTACTTTAGGTCTTTTGCAATGTAAGACAAAATCAGATGGATGAAAAGAAAAAGGAAAATCCTGAGATGAGTAACGATTGTGAAGAACATAAAAATGAGAGATAAAGTATTTTAGAAAAAACAGACATTCCTCTAATGACCATTATGCCAAAACTAACAGAGACTGACATCATTTGGGAAGGAAAAGGAAACAATTGGGGAATATTAATTGGGGCACACATCACGCTGTGATTTTGAATTCCTCTGTGTGGAACGATTGAGAAAAAAGTTGTATTCTCTCAGCCTCTGGCAGCCTGTGGCCAGAAATAGAAGGTCACGCTTGAAAGAGGAGCCGAAGCTCCCGTGAAGTCAGCTGGAGCGCATTTTCAAAGGGGGCTGCGCTCCCGGCTTTTGGGGGACGCACTGCGTGTTTGTAGCTTTTTCTTTATTAAGCTGGAAAATTAGGATAGCGTGCCTTCCCCCAGGCTACCTACCTTTTCTGGTCACAACTCACTCCCTTTACAAACGTACTTATTTCTGCCCACTAACCTAGCAGCTAGATTACTATTCAATATTTCAGAGTCCTAGAGCAAATGTCTTTTTAAACCATCGCAGAAAAGAATGGAAATTGGAAAGGTATTTCAAAAAGAAAATCTTACTTACTTACATATATTCCCTTCCCTAAAGCCATTTCTGAGCAGATTTCTCATGCATAAATAAGCATTAACCACTAATTCACAGGCAGCGTGAAAAGTGTTCTTTTAAGAAGGAACAAGGAAGGTGGCCAGTGGGCCTGAGTAAATCACAAGCCACTTGTGTGCGCCTGTCGTTACTTTTTGCACATTAGGAAACAGCAGCACGAAACCCTCCGCGCGCCAGCCAGCCGCCCTTTGCTCCCCAAACCTCCCTTCCAAAGTTCCTTGCCAGATGGGAGCGCAAGCAGCAACGCAATGATGCTAGAGCAAGGCACTGCGTCAGCACAAAGAGGTTCCGCGCTCTCGTTATTTCATCTTGCTTGATCACTTCGTGGCCTTCCTCACAACAGCACCTTCGGCAACCGGGAGATGCAGTGCGCAAGCTCATGCCAAGAGGGATAATTTTTCAGATGGCTTGCAACAGACCCCATTTATATGGGATATTTAAGTCCTTCGGATTGAGGGGGCGGAAATTCAAAGGAATTTGGCTTCTAAACACCTCAGGCTGCTCTGCCCTGGGAAGTCGATGAGTGGAGCGATCCAGCTCTTCTTCAACATCTCCCCCATGTGGCACCAGCAATGTTCACAGTGCGCTTCCTGCCGCCCAACTCGTGCTCAGCAAGGAGGAACAGGGGTTCCAGGGGTGCTGATAAAGGGGAAACCCTTTGCTGTGAATTCACATCTTACCGGGCACCGATGCATTCATTTGGTTTCAATTCCCATGGTCCTTTCTCCTGGCTCCATCCCGGGTGTCATTCCAAGGTTTGGTGCTTTCCCCTTCCATAGAAATAACGTTGATATCTTTGGAAGATCAGGTAATTTCTTTATGTGAGCTCTTTATTTACGTGGGAAACATATTCAGAGCCTCCACATTTAGGAGAGTAAGTCCTGCGTGCTCGAAATCTAATAAAAGTTTGAGCTGGGTGACCGAGCAGCAAATTATTGGATTTTCCGTAAGAGCCAGGCTCCACACGCCAGAGTGGAGGTTAAGCACAAAGAGCAGGTCAAAAACTACCAGCATTTCAACAAAGTAGTTAATTAAATTCAAATATCAAAAGAAAAAAAAATCGTGGTTGCCTTATAATGAAAATTTTCATGTAACATTTAACTCACCGAAAGAGTGGCTAATTCCATTTACGTTAATATTAAACCAGCATAGTTTTGCTTTGAGCTTAATCACTAAGCAACCAAGTTACCAGAAGAACGCAGACTATTTGGCAATTATCACACAAACACGTCTGGGGCTGAATTCTGACACTGCACCGTTAAAATCCATGGAGATTTTCCCCAGAGCCCCATGACAGGAGAGCCAAGGAGATAAAAACTGACACATGATTACATGTTAATTGGTCCCAACGCCATTTGTGGTTCCAGTCCCACTCAAAGCCTTTTAATTCATGGAAGAGTTGGGCAGAAGTGATAGCACCAATTATTGCTAAGAGGTACCAAGGTGCATTACTTGATATTTATTATTAACAGCATCTTTTAAAGCAATTTTCATCCTAAGGATCTCAAAGCTTTTACACATTAATTAATGAAGAGCCTCACACGATCATTGTGAAGTAGGCAAATATTATTCCCAATGCACACATAAATGAGGAAGATGGGAATTAAATGACATCCTTAAATTTACACAACAGATAAAAGGCATCTTTTACCAGTAGGGAGAGCAGATCCTAAGTGATGATGGGGTCTTGCAACCAGTGCCTCCATCTCCTGGCTTGGAAAATTAGAGTCCAGAGAAAATCTACACAGTTTGCCAAAGCCCTGTGCAAACAAAATCAGTCAGAGGGTATTTAACATGGAAGCTTTAATTAGAAAACAGCTTAGCCCACGGCCTGGAAGGAGTTAAAGTACAAAGGATTACAACATCTGGAGAAGATCCGCTGCCAGGGTGAACTCCTGTGGCTGTTTGGAATATTTTTGCCTCTTTTCAACAGGATCAGCAGACCAGCATTCTCTTTCCAAAACCAGTTCTTCCACTAGCATTTGCTTTCAAAAACAAGCCAGCTTTTTCTTGCAAAATTAGCTCCCTACGCAGCATCCGAGGCATGAATTTGGAGAAATAACTTAATTTTTATCAAGCAAGCACTTAAAGCAGCTATTGAAACATGGAGAAAGAACGCAAATGCTCGCTCTATTTTGCAGAGCCGTTAAATATTTATTAGTCTTTCTGAGACAAAAACACAAATGTGAAGCTGGGCTGACTCGCACCTCCCAGCTGGGCTCAGCTTTGATGACCTCTGAGCTTACAGGTTGGAGAAAAAGTTTGCAGCGGCCTCAGGAGAAGGAATTGCTTGGTGATGGAGCTCCTGGGCGTCACGGTGGCTGATGAGGGTGGCACAGTACTGATGCAGCTTGCTTTGCGGGCTTAGTGGGGTTTTTTAGTGTTTGTTAACTAGAAATGGAGCAGAGACACTCCAGGCAGCAAAAAACGTATTGAGCATTTGGAGGGACTAAAACACGTTATCCTGAGTCTTCACGTCCTCGACTCATGCAGACAAGGCTTCCCGAGCACAGAGCTAACCAGGATTTTCTGATTTGTTGGCTGCACAATTGGGGTTTTCTTCTCTTATTAACTGAAAATCTGCATTGCTGATGAACTGCTGCGATAGCAAGTACACTTGAGTCTCCCTTAATTTCTTCTTGTACATCTATGAAGATACCTTTTGGTTATCTCTCATGAACTAATTAAAGCTTGCAGAGGTTTTACACACACAATCCCAGTCCCCCCACTCATGAATATACATCATGTTTTAAGTGACAAAAAATTGTCATCTTCTTCTCTTCGGCATTCAACGGGACTCTGCGTTTGAAACCCTCTGTCCTGCGCCGCCCCTCAGAGGTGCAAGAACATTTGGTGAGTGAAGGAGCTGAGAAATTGGAATTTAGGAATGATCTGAGCATGAGCTTGATTTGCAACAGCTGCTGTAGCTGTTGCAGAGATCTCGGCTTCTTTACACATATTCCCTTTTAATCAGCTTTGGTTCCCCTCTGACTTGAAGAAAGGTGCCTGTCTTGTTTTCTCAAATGCCACACTCTTTTATGTACACACACACATCTACATTTCTCTCTCTGCAGCACAGTGCCGAGTCGCTGCTATCCAACACCCAACTTTGACCTCTCCGCTGGCACGACCGTTCTCTCCCACTGACCTCCCTACCGTAATCAAAACATAAAAGTCAATACTACTTCATAAGCAACTAAATGAACAACAGACCTCTTGAGCATCTCACTCCTGCACCCCTTAAACATGAGGTTATGCTCTCCTCTTTGTACAAGTGATTAATTTTTTTTTTTTTTGAGGCTTCTAGTTGCAGGGTTGCAGACATTGAAAGGATTTCTGAGGTTTCAACCCAGCAATAGCAAACCTAACTCAGAATAATGAGTATTTTCCAGTACCAAAGGAGAGTAAAACAAGAAAGAGGTAGAATGAAACCAGAACCAACCCGATGTCGCTGTGCTGAACCATCTGTACCCAACTCATGACCATCGGCTCTGGTCTTACAGGGCTCAAGTGGTGGCAAATGCAATGCTGTTTTTCAGTACTGTTACTTAGTGATATAAATATTTTGTTGCAGTGACGGTAGGCAAGAGAATCCACCCTTTGCATGGTCCCAGCTCAGGTTTGTCCCCCACCATCACAGAGTTTTCCATCCCCTCCTAAGTCCTGCTTCACTTCCAGAATCAGATGGTTTAAGCTGACCTTCCCCGCTCCATCCCAACGCTCAACACTGCAATACGCGACGGTCTCCTCCCCGCCTTGGAAATGCCTTTTTCCCCACAGCAACAGAGCTTTTTTTGCCACAGCAGCAGAGCAAAACGTGTTGAGAACAGCAACACTCACTGCACCGCGCGGACAAGGAGCAAATTGAGACATGGCACCGTGAGGAGGGATGGCAGGACTCTCAGCAACAACCAGCATCCACACAGGAGGAACCAGCTGAATTCAGATTCTCTTCATGATGCAGACAGTTGTGTTTTGTACGGATAAGGATTTCACACATCCAAGTTGTCTTTTTCTTTCCAGTCCCAGGGGAGGAAGGGAGCGGAGGCTGGGCAGCGTACAGCTGTAGCTAAATGACCACGGTGACCCTCAGATGACAACCCTGCCAAGCAACAACGCTGGAAAATGTACAGCGAGAACTATTCTTACTCGGTGCCCAAGCACCAGGCTGATCACATGGATTGGTGTCAGAGCAAAACGCTGGACACACCTGCTCTTCCTGCACCAGCTCAACATGGAGAGCTCCGTTGGTGCCACAGGGTGCAAGACGTGGGGTGAAGGATGGACAGATCACACGAGTTGGAATAGTGACCAATGTCAAACTTAAGGGGCTTATGGTGGTGACAACTCAAATACTGAAATATTTTCCAAAGAAAAAGAGGGAAAAATCCTCTACCCAAACTGGTATTGACTTCCAGCAATATCTACAGCCTGTCTTGGTAAACACTTGCTAAAGGTTCACCTCACCAGTTAATGAGAGCTGGAGCCATTTTATTCAGAGTAAAGTGCTAGAACACCGGATTTTAAATAAAAAAACCTTCTAAATAGAAATGAAAGGGTTCTTTCCCCTATGATTTCTGGGCAGCAGCCATACTATTTTGTTAACAACTTAGGCTAGAAGTACTCCCAGGTTTATTTTCTTTCTTTACCTAAGGGTGAGATGAATCCCTCAGCATAGAAACCATCGAGTATCTCTTCATCCTCACACTGTCCAAATCATGCCTAGTCAACAACCAAAACCCAATTCAATTTGAGCTGGGTGCTCCTCAAGGTTACTAAGCTAATCTTCTTCTTAAGTCATCATTTGTGGTATGACTGCCTCTGAAAAGTCCGGTCCAAAGCAAAAGACTGGCTCTATGTCTATTCATTCCATCTACCACCACAACTAAGAGGGCCCCGACGATAATCAAAACACTACCGGAAAGGAACTGAATGAAATGATGAAACTTAAAATCCAATTTAAGCCAATTAAACACTTTATGGAAGTAGCTAAATGTACTCAACTTCCTGAAAGCTTGGCTTTTAAGGTCAGGCATCCAGAAATATTACACGTGTTCTTTCGTATACGAGAGAATATTACCCTGCGTCAAAAGCCGACGCTGGTGCCTGGATGTACCTTTGCGATTCATTAGACAAATTGCTTCGGCAAAGCGCTCAATTAGAGCGGATGCACGTGACTGAGCCCTCAGACGCTATGCACCTTCTGCTCCATGCCAGTTAAGCCTCTCACAATAGCAATTAGAAACAGAAAGTCAAGTAAAACAAAACAAAATGAAAAATAATTTAGGCAAAGCTGGGAGGAGATTTAAAGTTTGGAGGTATAATGGATTCGCGTCACGTGTGTCTCAGAAGCAATAAATCCTGCTTAGGGAAACGTCTGAAGAAAAAACACTGCTAGGCTCTAAAATTCCACCTCTGAGGATTATAAAACAACGTGCACAGAGCAAGCATCCTTTCCGAGCATAATAGGACTGTCAGAAATGATTGACAACAATGACAATCTATCATTGGCTGCCGTATCCCCGCGATAGCGTCTTGCAGGGGGCTGTCTGGCAGAAACGAAATTGTTTATTCATTTCTATACTGTGTGGAGGATGGGATATGTCATATAGGATAAATGCACCTTTCCTTTCCACCTGCTTTTATGCACCCGCATTATCTAAGTACACCGTTTAGTTCATATAACACTATTTCAATCTCCTCTCAGATTTCTCCCCCCATTCAGCTCTGCTACGCAGACAATGACTTGCTCAGCACTGTTTAGGGAAACGCGATGCCTTTACATCTCCAGAGGGATGTCAGGAAGCTGCTGCAAACCTGAAGGAAAGAAGAGAAACGAGCAATCTGGGTGCAAAGCTCTGACCCTCACTTAGGTAGGGTGATGCTCCCTTTCCAGAGCTTTGCCAGGCCAGCAGCGAGCATGCAGGTCAGCGAGCAATCCCTCCAACGGCGTATTTTCATGATGAGGAAATCCTATCCGGGGTGCGTAATGGATGGAGACCACCAGGGTCAAGAGATCCCTGCAGATTGTAATGACTTTCATTAAATCACTGTCTTCCCCGGGCAGAATTTTTGCTGACAGCCTATTGCTGAGGGACTCCACACAGTTTATTAAGTGTCCCCACATACAGTTTAACACCGCTGACAGGGCCGACGTACCAGCAGCCACCTCTCAGCCAGCCCGCACTGCAGCTCCCAGCACCGTGTTCACACTCATCTTCGCCAACGCTACTTCACTTGACACCAATGACATTTCTATAGGCAGGAGGAGCACAAAATATGCAAGGTAATGCCCCATTCTCCATGGAGAAAGCCCTGTTGCATATGGGAGATGGGATGGGGTTTTTTTACCCCATTCAACAGCTGTTTCTCTATTCTGTGTTTACCAACAAGTGACCTCCAACGCAGCAAAGTTCTCCTGTAAAGCCATAGTCACTACTGTCACAGTTGCTTGTACACCAGTACTGGCACAAGAGGCATGAAAATCAGTGAAAAGTAGAGTAAATTGACATAACAGTTGTGGGAAAGAGGTTCTTCCAAGAAGCCAAGGGAGAAATAAATACGGTCTAATGAAGGGACCGGGCTGGTGCTTGGGAGTGTTGAGTCCGAATTCTGGCTACGAGAAAATCCGGCTGTGAAACTCTCAACAAACTCCCCAATGCCTTTGTGCTACAGTTCCTCTTCTCCCCACTAATAAGCATCCTCGTTATTTTGTCCTCTCAGCGATCCATTGCCGAGAGCAGGGACCTGCATCTTCACCAGCAGATGCACGTGGTCCCCAGCGCAACCTGGTCTAAAAATGCTCACAGCATTTTCCAAAGTGGGAAATTATGTTTGGTTGGTTTCATGATTCAGCTTAAGCCAAAAGAATTATTTGAGATCAAAGCTAGATTCAGAGTGGATCCAAAGCCTTTGCTCCAGCCACATCTCCTGGCCTGCTGATGTCCAGGCAGAATTACTGAAATTTGTACAGTTTCTCTCCGCACCAGAAAGGCAGCAGGTGCGAGACATCACCCCCACAGGCTGTGTTTTAAAAGCAGATTAACAGTGGCAGAGAGGTGAGTAATGCCCAGTAACCGTCCCCTCTGATCAGTCCCTTCTGGTGGGTTAGCAGTCCAGCTAACTCCTACCCAAAAATCCAAGCTGGATGTTCCCTCCTCAAATTATCTACCAGCCAAAAACAGGTCCAGGCCGAGAGAGGAGGAAAGGGAGTAAAAGGGCCAAGCACTGGATTTCAGCTTATCTTTGTACAGAGCCTTGCACAGTCAATCTTCTTTAGAGCTACAGGGCTCCATCTTCCCATAAAAACACCAGCTGGAAGAAACGAGATCAGGTAAGGAAAAAGAAATAATTGCACTGGTGATGTTTTTTCTTCCTGTGTAATTAGAGCCACGGGGCACTCCGCAGCCAGGGTCAGTACACACTTTACACGCACACGCTGGCGGTGACATTCCTGTTTGGGTAGCTTGCTGCCAGCTCACGTTTCTTTCATTCCTCTGAGGATTTTATTTTTATTTCTTTTTTAATTACTTGATCTTGTCACCTATTTACTTCCATCCTTTTCCTCATCACTACCACTTCCCACCTTGTCACCCTTCCAACTTGAAATCACAGGCAAAAAAAACCCTCCTGTCCTTTCTGGGAAGAGATCCAGGCGCATCACGAGGATGCAGGAGCACTTGACATTTCCCCATTGTTATTGGCATTCCCTTAATCAGTCGCTCTATCACAGGCACCATTGAATATGCATTCAGAACAACTCATAAGTAGGAAAGCAATTCTCAGGTGTTAAAAAATGATTCCTGCATAAAGGGATTATCAATAGGTACCTTTTTGCCCCAGATGTATTTTAATCTGCAACATCTGTAAGCATCTGCCTACTCTCGTGCCTGACTCCCATAAAAAATCCCGTGCTGGTGTTCCCACCTGCAGCACAAGCTATGGGAGCAAATCCAAATGCACAACCCAACCCTTCACATTCTCCGTGACAATGCAGCAGCGTCCCACTCGTTGATTTGAGGTCAACAAAGGTGACTTGGCTAAAGGTGGCCAAAGTGACATGAACACCATACTCAAGGAAACGAAATCCTGAGCAGAGCTGTAAGGGTCTGTTCGCTGTGCACTCCACAGCCTCCGAAGCCTGAATTGCCTCCACATCCCAAAATATTCAGCATGAAAATACATATGTTACTAATAGCAGGGATTCCCAGGTCACTCCTTGCATCCAACAAGACTCCTACTAGCCAAAGTAATTAGAAGCAAAGGCTTTGAAAGCGAGAGAAGCAGATAAGATAACCACCAGACTCCACGTGGGAGAAGATGGGAATAAAACAGGAAAATGTGTGGCTTTCTCTGTTTACATTTTCCATTTAGGCACTTGCAAGATGCTGGCAGCGAGTCACAGGAACCCGGGCCCTGGGGACCAGTTGCCGGATAATTGCGGTAACACAATCAACACCGACCCACGTTGGTACTTGTGATGGCAACCCAGGGTTGGCACGGGATAGCAATCAGGAAAAGCCCTGAAGAAGATTATTTTGCTAATCCTTACAGGAATAATTTCCTCCTCTTTTATTTTCTTGTTAGGCTTCTAACCAGGGGTGATGGGCACAAGCGGCAATATGGGAAATACCAGCAAGATGTTCAGAAAAACAAAAAATCCCCCATGAGAGCCGTCAAAGCGTGGAGCAGGGCTGTGGGATCCCCACCCCGGAGAGCTCCAAAGTGTTTGGGACAGTCTCAGATGTGCTTTGCCAGATTTTTTAGGGCTTACTGGAGGAGAAGGGAGAGGAGCCCACCCTGTTTTCAAATAACCCTCCAATACAAGCTGCCATTTTCCATCCAGGCTTTACAAATAAAGACAAAAAGGGAATATAAAAAAATAAATATACTGAATATTTCAAAGGAGTTTTTTTTATATAGGATGAAGGAAGCAGTAAACCTACGGAGTGAGAGATTTTATGTCGAAGCAGCAAAGGCACAAAGAAACATCTGCACATCATTTCATAGCTTTTAACTGGCATTTCAGAGCATGGCTAAACCAACAGCTCAGTGATGTGTCTGGCACTTCTAAAACTGGCGTTCAGCACAGATGCTTAGTGGCAAAATTATTTTCTTTTGCTAGTATTGACGCTGGGTATATCGCTCCATTTTCTCCTGAAACTCCAGAGCAATTTTCAAGCCTGAATCTGAGATCCAGCCCCATCGTAAGCTGCACGCTCTGTGCACTGAGGTGTCCGCCCCACAGCTGCGGATTTTGGGAGCCAAAGTCTGTTGTAAACAAGTGTCAGGGACTAATGTTTTCCACTGCTAAAATTCCCCGTAAAAATGAAGTACTGCCCCCAGATCTGTGTGATGTACCTTCCTCGTGTCCTAACAGATGGGGGTTTATTGATTTCCTACCTGTGCATCCATGAGGAGATGCCTCATCAGCATCATGGCATTTTTCAGAGAGTCCTTCTCACTGGGCAAAAAGGCATCTTCGTCTTCATCCAGTGTTTTTGACTTGTTGACGATAAAATGGGAGATCTGGTCGTTCAAGGAATGCAACGACTCCACGGCTGCAGAGACAGAGGAAGAAAGCAGAATGGGAATAAAACTGTGCTGGAGGGAGCTGACACCATTTCTTCAGTTTGAGACGAGCTACGGAGTGCAATCTGCTTTTGAAAAGTGTAGATGGAAATTGGTCCCCGTCACTGCCCTTGGCCTCTCTGTGGAGAGGACCAGCAAAGGCGTGATACAGACTGGTGACTACCATGACTACCATAAAGTCAAGTATTAACGGAGAACTGCAGCAACAGCAACAGGGTGATGCGGTCTAAATTAACACCTGAGTGTTATTTTTTTGTCACTTCCACATGCCAATCAGATTCAATTAGTTCCCAAACAACCCACATGCAGTCAATTTTCTCTCTGTGATAAGGTTTTGCAGCACCAAAATTGTATGTTCAATAGTAAATGCATGCCACAACAGGAGGGTTGCAAAATTACTGGGCTATTGCTATAAGGATCAATAATTACAAGTAACCTACAGACATAGGTGCATCTACAGGTAACTTATCTAAGGTTTAAGGTCACATCCCAGCAGTAGCTGGGGCAATAGATGGAGGGGAACAAAAGGCACTGAAATATTCTGAAATAGAAGAGTAGTTGGTTACAAATATTCCTTTTCATAAATTTATAAAATTCAGTTGAACCTGAAGATCCCTTCTGTTGAGAAGCCAGCTGTAAGCCTCATCTCCTAGGGCACGGCAAACCTAAACAGCAGCACTGTATAGCTGTGAAGAAGCAAATTCCCTAAGGTCAAATAACAGGTCTTCGCTAGAGTGAAAATAAGAAAAAAAAAATAGCCCCCTGATCCCTAGTTCAGAGACCTGCTCCCTACGATGTGCTGGGACCCAGAACTTCAGACAAAATGAAGGGCAGAAGCCGTAAAAACTGGCTTTTTATTAGCTAGGGTAGGAGAGAGCAGGGCCAACAAATAAAATATTGCTCATTTTCCTTCTTCACAATTATTGGTATTTGAAATATTGTTAATCTTCTAAATTCTCCTTCTTAGGGTCAAACCCCAGGTATTACAAGCAGGATTCTACTCCCAGCCATGCACATCAGACATCTCCACCCCCACAGCTCACCGAAGTCCCCCAGCAATTTCACACACTTTGTGAGGCTGCAATTTATACGGGCTGTAATACACAAACCAACAGCAAAATTTATTTCTGCCCAATGAAAAGCTTTGCATCGCCACAGATGTGAAAAGTCTGCAACACAATTTGCTTTTAAACCATCGCAAATTTGGAGTTTTCATTTTTACTGGAGGCTCATTAAATAAATGAGGCTCAAGTAATTCTTTGGTGTATTTTCTGTCTGTCGGTGGTTCACGCGGTAAAACCCCTCGATAAGCTCGCGGCTCAGAGTAACACATCACTGTCACGCGCTGAACTGTGAGTTAGCGGTACGTATCGCAAACCCTGATTTGCTCAGGCTGTTTATGGATAAGGCAATGTATTATTTAGGACTCCCTGACAAACTGATTTTATGAACGCGAGGCGGTTGAAATACATTCGCCCTAGTTCTGTCAGAAGATCACACCACAAAATTCAGAGTAGCAAAGATTAGCCAGAAATCGTACTCATTAAGGAGCAAATCTTCCCCAGACAAAAGGTCCATAACAAATAACAGGTACATCTCCAAAACACAGGGGTGAAAGAACAGAATCCTCCTTACTGACAGTGCTTATTTAAAAAAAATAAAAATGAAAATATGTGCCTTACAAAGCCTTGGGCAGAGTCTGAGGAGACTGGGAGGATTCCCCAGTTTGGGGTATTCATGTACCTCACTGCTTATAGAAAAAGTATTTGAGGGTCACCGTGATGGAGGGGTCCATTTCAAACCGTAACGTAAATCGTACTCAAGATAAGGGCTTAGGAATAACTCAGTGAACCTGTTCCAGTATTTATAGGAATAACTCATGGAACCTGTTCCAGTATCTACAAGTGTGCAAGAGCCCGGGCTCGGGGCGTCAGTGGGTCCTGCATCCCTGGCACCTTCCAGGTACAGGAAATCAGCACGGCCACACGCACTGCCCTGGGGTGGGTCATACACCAACTGGTCATGCAATGGACCAGCAGCTCCTCTCGTGACCGAGCTTTAGTAAGACACAACCATCCACACACTTGGGAACTTTCTCCACCATCACCCTCCTCTCTGCACATCATGGTTTATCATATTATCTGAAAACTGGGCCTTCCTCCACAGCACTCTGTCCGGGTCGCTGCCAGGAAGGGATGTGACGCTTGGATGCATCTCGTGTCGCCCTCCCTCTGCACCGCAGCAGTTACAGACCACGTGCCTAAAAACTGCATTTTCCTCCCACAGTCTCCCCCCCACAATTTACAAACATATTTCTTTCTTGCTTTGCTACTCTGAGGTTAAACTGGACAAGACAAAGAGCTGTTAGCGACAATTCCGCAGGGTCTGGTTTTGTTTGGTGCAGCATGTCAATACCGCATGTACAGCTGAACAGAAAAAGATGAAGGAGTCTCAGGAAACACTGCCCGCAGCCAAAACATTCCAGTGCTTCTGTCCAGAGCAAAACTCACTGATCACACACAGGCCAAAGTCACCTGCACCACAAATCCTCCCTCGCCTTCCAGACAGCAGGACCCAGCTGCGTGGCCGAGCCGCCCTGGCGGCAGACCCACCGTCAAACCCCGCTCTGACCGCAGGCACACCAACCGTTGGCAGAGAGGGGGGCAGAGGAGGATTTTTGGGGTGTCCATGTATTGCAGACAAAGGCATAAAACTGCAATGTGGGCGTGCAAATCGTTCGGTGAGGTCCACGCATTGCCCGTTGATTTCTGGTCTCCTCCTACGCGTATTTCGACAATGCACACGTCCCACACCACTGCCAGGGACAACAGTTTTCGTTTCCTGCCCACAGTCCTCCGTAAAGTGTCTGTATCCATTTCCCATACTCAGTCACCTAAAAGTTTAAGCACTTTCTCTTTTCCGAGGCCCATTCCCATGGCTTTGTTCACACCGTTATAAATAAGGGTCTGTCAGCATTTCTATTATAAATCTCTGCAAGCCAGGCAGAAGGATTCATTCCAGCAAAGACTGTGGTGCTGATGTGATTTATTTTTTTTTCCCCTCTAACGAAAACGGAAGTGAGGAACTAAAAGCCACACAGAGCTTTTGCCTTCTTAGAGAAGTTTTATTTCTTGAAAGGAAGAAAATTAGGGCTTAGCATTCCTCCATTCACAGGCACACAAGGATTTCTCCAGCACCATATAATTTTCCAAAACCACGTTTGCCAAAAATTTGATCACTTGCAAGCAAAAGCTTACATCTACTTTGACTACACAATAATTTTACTGATGGGTGGGGCTTACATATGTCTTGCACTATTGAATATCACATCCCAGGCCAGCATCATGCTGTAAATCCACCGTCTCCTCCTCATGGGTCAACCCGCATGAAGCCTGAGGGACCTCAGAGCGATGCTCTGCTGTGGACTATGGGTTTTGGGAAGCAGCATGGCACACAGGTGCGATGGAAACCAGACGTAGCTAAGTTCCTCCGAGTCACCATGAAGCAATCATTCTGTAATCATATGTCCTCACACCAACCAACCCAAAAGCCTCAGGAAGCCGTAGGAAGGCATTATCAGGGAACATTCCGTCACCAAGTGGCTCGGGCCTGGCCAGCAGCAGGTCTGCCCTAGGCCCGGCTGAGTCCCACAGACAAAGGGGAAACTTCCAGCAGCTTCTTACAGAAGCTGCCACCGTAGCCCCCCTCACTAAATAAAACCAGGACAGTAATATAGATGTATACCAGAGTTATCCTCCTCAAGCTAATGGCTTCATCCCAGATTTACTGACTGTGACCAGAAACTGGTACGCAGAGCTGTTCTCCCAGGCTTTACGATTTTCAAGAAATTCACAACAAACAAAATTATATTATCCTAAATTATTCTAAGCTCCTAATCTGAAGCAATAGCTCTGTGTTCTCCGACATTTCTTCTCTTAGCCTTTGGGAAGTTCATTGTTTGAGCAATATGTGGCACATTAAGCTGAGGGGGCAAATGCTTCTCTCATTTGTAATTCTCTGGGTTTAGAGAGATGCTAGAGAAAACGAAGAAATATTTTCCGTAAGAATGCAGAAAAAGCAGACAAGGATTTGAGTTGCACTCATTTGTACAAGCATCTGCCTTAGCGCTGTATTTCAACTCTGCTTAGCAAAACAAATCTCTTTCCATGCAGACAATGGAAACTGTATTTGAAAATAAAGTCATCGGAGGCTTCCTCATGGAAGTACAACATGCATTTCCGAACCTCTGGCCTACACACAAAGTAAAAACCTAACAATTTTTTACACTGGTTTGCTGGATGTCCTGTGTCAGTCTGCAACACAGCTTCCAAAGGGCCCCTCTTGTAAGCAGAAGATATTTTATATTTCTCATTTAAATCAAGAGGAATATTCTTCCTTGCGCCCACTAAAAATCTAAGCGAGAAGGATAATGAGGCAAACCCTCCATCCCTCTTGACGTTAAACCTTAAACATTTCTGCTGAGCGGCTCAGCATTGAACCTAGCAATTTCTGTGCAAACACGTAAGATATATTTTTTTAAAAAAATATTATGGACGTCAGGTATAAACACAGGTGTATTTAGCTCAGATTAACAGATATTTCTTGATCCTCTAAAAAAAAAATATTATGACAAAAAAAAAAAGGCAACAATTTTCTTTTCCTGTATCAGTCCTCTTGACTTCAGGTTGATAACACATTAATGCTGCAAGCGAGCCAACCAGCTAAGTAGAAGTTACAGCTATCAAAGCCCCGTTGGCTTCCCAGCTTTTTCCGTCCCAATTTCCCCATTTCCTCACTGCGAGGAACAATTTCAAGAGGCAAAGAAACCATGACAATCCTCCGTTAGTGCTTTGACATCACCCACGAGCAGGAGAAAATGATGTCTCTCAGAAGCGGTGGTTTTCACCGCTGCTATCAGAGATGATGCGCTGTGTCGGGGTTTTTTTTTCAGGTGAGGGCCATTTGCCACCCCCAGAAGCAAGAACAGGTCAACAAAGTTGGTTTTTTGCAGGACGCTTCGGGGTGTGAATCACCAGAGCCTGAAGGACAAGCAGGGGAGAAAGGAAATTGCTTTCTGTCAGAGATGAGGGAAAAAAATGTGCTCGTGCCGAAGACTACCTCAAGGAAGAGGCTGAAGCAATCACACTGTTTCAGGAGACCCCATTTTATACACTCCAGCTACCGCCCAGACGAGCACAAAATAAAATAAACTGTAGATAATATATCCTGAGATCTACTGACAAAAGCCAGCAGAGTCTAAAATTAATTCTCTCTAGCAGGAGCGACTAAATGAAAGAGGACGGGTACTATCACAATTTTATCAAGGGACGCGGTATAAGGATTTCTGGGCTCATCAGCCGACTCTGCTGCAAAAAAATTAGAGATGTTTGACACAGACTTCTCTGGAAGCAGTCAGCACTTGCTACCGCGGCTGGAGATTTGCTCCCACGGAGAGAAAAGTCAAAAAGCTACGCTGCGTGCACAGATCCTTTGAAAACCCATCCTAGGCGAGCGCGGAGCGGCCGTCAGAGCTACGGACTGCCAGGGAAACTTCGCCTGCTAACGAGCGTCTTTACTATCCAGCAAAAGGCAAGGACGTGTGTGGGCAAATTGTGCAATTCATTAGCGCTTAATATTACCAAACAGCTTCTCGAATAACATCTACCGGTGCTGTTTTTGCAGAGAGAGAAAAAAAAAATCAAAGCACTTCAGGACTTTGCTTTATGAGCTCTCCCCGTTTTATCTGCACTGCCACGCCAGAGCCAGCCCCAGGCTTCTGTAACACACGGGGCTCCCGAAGCACCCGGCCGCCTTTGGGTAGAGGATTTTGGCATCTCCCACGTTGTAAGTCCCAGCTGATACCTCCTTCTGAAGAGCAGTTAAAGCTGATTTGCTCAGCCAATTGACTAAATTTCTTATTTTATTTTTTTTTATAATTAAATAACAACCTTCTGTGCAACTTCAGTCCCAAGGACAACTCCACTCGCAAGGAGGATGCTCTCCAAACGGACTCACTTTCCACCAAAACAGGACAAGGAAAGTCCAGGCTGGTGCTGCTCTGAGTTTTCGTTTCCCTGGCCATTTGACCACAACCCTTGCCCTCAGCAAGGAGCCAGGCAACACCAACAGCATCGGACACCACCAAGCACAAGGATTCCACCTCTGATGGTTGGGGAACCCGCAGATTTGGGGCGTTAAGGGCGTGGAGAGACTGACTGCAGGCAGATCAGCAACGTGTTTTCTCCTTCCTCTCCATCACAGCCACTTCTCAACAAACTCCCTCATCACCCTGGCAATGACTGCTCCTCTCTGCACAGATTTTGGGACAAATTAAGAGTTTTTGTGAAAGCTCCAAATCCTGACTTTGGGACCAATGCACAGCCAGCTCTGCGGGTGCACACTTGGAAATTCAAGGCAGTTCAGGGTTAGGCACAGACAGCGTATATAAAGATTATATTTATAGAGCTAAATTATAATAATTCCCATCCTTATTTATATTACTGAGTTGACTGATGAGTCTTTTCCCTCGTCAAAAAAAAAAAAAAAAGGACCTGCAAGACATGCAACAGTTCATTTTTGCCTGATTAATGGTTCTGATTAGGAAGCCTTTCCCACTGTAGCATTTCCTAATTGCATTTGGACAGATCAATTAATTTATTCACTTAGCAGTGGAAGGAAATCTCCCTTTGTAAAAGCCAAGCTCACGAAAATCATCCCCCCATCTCATACCAGTATTGCACTGCTTTAACACCTCTCACTTCAACAAGACAGGAAGTTGATCTGCAAAGCCCACAATCTCCAAGGAAAGATATCAGGAAAAATTTAGACATGAGGAAAAAATTTTTTACACTGAGGGTGGTGGAGCACTGGCCCAGGTTGCCCAGAGAGGTGGTGGATGCCCCATCCCTGGAAACGTTCAAGGCCAGGTTGGACGGGGCTCCGAGCAACCTGATCTGGTTGGAGATGTCCCTGCTCCTTGCAGTGGGGTTGGACTGGATGGACTTTAAAGGTCCCTTCCAGGCCAAACCATTCTATCATTCTGTGATCAAGATCATGAGGCAGTAGCTCTGTCTGAGCCCCTTTTCCTTTACCCAAGCTGTCCCGCGTCTTCGCAGCTGGAAAATACACCTTGCCCCATTCGTTCACTTGTGTCAGTTGCTGTTTACACAACACAACCTGCAGAAACGCTGGGAAGTTCTCGATCTGAAGCGCTCCATAAATATTTTCTCCTGTTACTGCTAAGAAGAGACCTACAGCTTTTTTTTTTTTCTTTTGTGGTCTTTAACTCGTTTCAAAGGAGGCATTCAATGAGCCCCCTCCCAGGAATAATTTACCACACGATTAACTGAAGAAAAAATATCTGGTGTCTGCATTAGGAGCTCAATCACCTTTCAGAGAAACACTGTGAAGAACTCATTACAGTAATTACTAACGAGCTGGCCTCTTTGGGCTGTAAATGTTTTGTGTGTAACTGGCAAAAAGCTGCATTCAGAGCTTCCCAGATGCAAAAGAAAGCCATCAGACCAATAAATGGCCTCACAGTTTCTGAGGAAAACATGCTCAGAAATGAAGCTGGCCATTTTTTCAGCTTATTAGTTTCTCCTTACTAATCTGACCTTTTTGGAAATGAAAAATGGCATCAAGAAGTGGAACTCTCTGGAGTTGTGGCTGCTCTTCAATAAACAAAGCTTTTCATTGACACTTTTTTTTTTTTTAAATACTTCTTTCAAAGCTGGATTTTTAAATATTTCCATTAAAATGTCAATTTTAAACTGCCCATAAAACATGGTTATGTTTCAAACCCAGAAACACGGAAAGAAATTTAGTAATTCCTCACAACATTCCCTCTGCATCGTAAAGCATCTATTTTAGCAGACAGTAGAGAAAGGATGGGAATTTCAGAACCGTGCTGCAAGGGCAGATGTTCCATATTCCCCTTGGAGAAACAAAGGCCAGAGGCAGAAGTCTGGGGACTTTCACAAATTGACCTTCCCCTAACTGGTGCCCATCTGCACAGACACAGTGATGACTGGGCTCTAAGCTCTGCCCAGCTGGTGCAGAGAGGAGCCCAGGGCTGCTGAGACACAACAGCAGTTGTCCTTCGGTAGGAGATACAGAGCCTCTGGGTTTTGGAAAGGAGGGTTTGATTGTGCTGGGATGGTGGCTGTGTGGTGGGGATGCTTAGGAAGCCCAAATCTTCCTGTATTCGTTATCATCCCAATACTTGCTTGTTCCTGGTATTGTCTGAATGACAGCAGCCACAAAAACGAAGTGAGAAAAATTGCTTCCATCTGAGTCGTAACCTTATAGCACAAGCATCTTGTGAAACCAGACACGCAATTTATGTAGTTATTTTAAAACTCTTCCAAATGTCCTATTTAGAATGATAGAATGGTTTGGCTTGGAAGGGACCTTCAAAGCCCATCCAGTCCAACCCCACTGCAAGGAGCAGGGACATCTCCAACCAGACCAGGCTGCTCAGAGCCCCGGCCAACCTGGCCTGGAATGTTTCCAGGGATGGGGCATCCACCACCTCTCTGGGCAACCTGGGCCAGTGCTCCACCACCCTCAGTGTAAAAAATTTTTTCCTAATATCTAATCTAAATCTCCCTCCCTCTAGTTTAAAACCATTACCCCTCGTCCTGTCACACCAGGCCCTACTGAACAGCCTCTCCCCATCTTTCCTGGAGCCCCCTTTAGGCACTGGGAGGCCGCTCTAAGGTCTCCCCAGAGCCTCCTCTTCTCCAGGCTGAACAGCCCCAGCTCTCTCAGCCTGTCCTCACAGGAGAGGTGCTCCAGCCCTCTCATCATCTTCGTGGCCTCTTCTGAACCCTCTCCAACTGGTCCATGTCCTTCTTATGTTGGGGGCTCCAGAGCTGGACGCAGCACTGCAGGTGGGGTCTCACCAGAGCGGAGCAGAGGGGGAGAATCACCTCCCTCGACCTGCACCAGTTGTGTGACACTCCCAACTGCTGCTCAAAATCTCCAGAGAGTATGTACCCAAGACAGGCCTGCGCCGCATAGGGAAAGGAGAGCTGCTGTATTTTGCTGTATCTTTTTGGGTGCTTTTTTATCAGCCCTTTGGAAAGGTTTCTTCTTCTCTAAATCATAGCTGATGCCTCACAGTAATGAGCTGAAGTTAACTAGAGTTTGGCCAAAACTGTAAAAATTAAAAGGCTCTTTGTTTGCTCTAGCTAAAATACTGCCAGGAATCATTTAGAAAATAAACAACGTGTTTCTCTGGTAAGAGTCTCACCAGAGCTACAAGAATATCAGTAAGCTGAAGAACCACTCCCATGCCTAAAATCTTGCCTATTCCTCACTCCCAGCTGTATTACTTTGACTAATAAATAATATTATTACTCACCCCAAAATAAAATCCCAAATGAAAATAAATTCCTCTGCTATGTTGATGCTTACGACGGGGAGACTGAGTCAGAGCACAGAATAACGCAGCCAGCAACGGGGTCCTGCTGCTCTCAGCCCATCTCTCCTCCAGCACACTGGACTCCAAACTTTGACAGCTGGACTATTGTTGTTTACAGAAATATCTGAGATGTTTAATTCTCCAGAGAGCTACAAACTGCCAGGACAGGAACAAAGTCAAACTCTGAGAAATAGGGAAGGCATGATGCCAAACCAGTAAATCCAACTATTGCAAGAGAAACTCCATTTAAGTTTGCCAAGAACCAAAAAAACCTTTTGCAAAGATGGACAAGGCATGGTGGCACTCAGCTTTGCAGCTGGGGGAATCACGTATTTGTCACCTCTTTAGCAAATTGTGCACTATTATATTTCATAAACAATGGCTACTTTATTCAGACAAAAAGGAAGTGAACAACAGAAATCCTGTGTGCCAACACAACGATAGCACGGGCCAGATATCCATCTGCTACAAACTGACTTCAGAGGAGCAATGTCCATCTGTGCTCGTGTACGGGCAGTGGTATGGCTGTTGTTGGGCTTTGGATGGGGCACAGGAGGCCTGGTTCCTACTTTGCCCAAAACTGGCTCCAGGATTTTGGATGCGTCACCTAAACCCTTAGCGCTTCAGCTTCTCATCTGTAAATACAAGTTCTATAGCCCACAGAAGCATCATCAACCACAAACGTGAGGTGCTACCACCAGTGACAGACTCGTTTGGCTTTTCCCTGCTACTCAACTACAAATTAGGAATTGTTCTGGTTTAACGAGCAGCTTCTGGTGCAAACAGGATGCTCTGTCTCCTCGATGCCAAAGGTGGAAGAAAACACTTCCTGAAGAGACTTTATCAAATCACAGGCTTTTCTGGGTTTTGAATGAACTGAAATTGTTAGAAGACAACTGAGCTTGATTTGTTCCCCAGCAAACATCTGGAAGAGCATGAAACAGAGTTACGCGTTGTTGTGAGTGTTGAGAGACTGATGAATATTTTCTTGCCAGTCTGCTGGGGTTGCAATAATCAGAGGGTCGCCAGAAATCCTAAAACTGCCTTAAAAAACAAGATGTAAAAATTAAATAAACTCAGTTTGTTCACATCAGCTCTTGAGACCTTTCTGTCCCCATTGGAATTGCACTTCTCTTAACCGGAAGGAAGGGTTAGAAACTTAAAGAAAAAAAAAAAAAAAACCAAGCCCAACAGTTTCGCCACATAAGAAGAATGTCAATGGTTATGAGACTTGGAATAAAGTGATGAAAACTGGCAACCTGCAAATCTCTCCTGGAACATGTCTGTATTTGCTGTTCGTAGCTGAAAGAAGGGATAGAGGGTACTGTTAAAGCACAAATTTAAATTTCCTTGGAGCTGCCTTCTTGAGCAGCTCTGCTGCTTAAGACTGTTAGATGTGACACTAACAAAAAGCAGGGCTTAGCAATTCTATCTTTTAAAAAAAAACCCCTATATTGGCAGAGCACCGTAAAAGCTAAAATTCAAACACTGGAACGTACAGGTTGATAAACCTCCGCTGAGTACAGCGGATCAGAGGGTCAGGTTTTATCAAGCACTCGCACGGAGCCAGCTGTCTCAGGGAGCCTGGGAGAGGGATTTGGGTCCCGCTGCAGATAAAGGTGACACTGAGGACCACACCAGCTGCTGCATCTGCACCGACACCGCCAGCGGAGCCACGCGCCATCAGTTCCTGCCTGCTCATTGTTTTACTACTGCATTTCCTTCTCGTCCAAGACCCAGAATCCACGATGTGCAGTGGCATTACCTTGTTTTGCAGACTGAGAAATCTAGATTTTTTTTATTCATTTAAACTCTTCAACTCATGGGAGAATGTCATCCGTGGATGTACAACGCCATGGACATTTCAGCTTATTTGTAATTTATGTAATTTTGACATTACTGTCTCTATTACTGTCCAATTCTGACTTGTACCTGTTAAGTCATTACATCCCATATCACCAACCCATTTATGTGGAATAAAAATAAGCATCTAGAAATACATCCATGCAATCAAAGTCAAAGTGAGACTATATTCAGCATTTAATAACCCTGACACAATTATATTTTTGGAGCAAAAGCTTCACATTCAAGACACTTCTTCAGTGTGTCATTTATTTTTATGGGCACAGAACTGAATAAACTCATCCTAAAATAAAGCAGACTTTTCAGGCCACTATTGAAATTTGTTATTTCTCCTAAATATGTCTATAAAACACAGCAAGAGAGTATTCTTTGTAAAGAATATGATCCTGTGATCATCTATGTCTGTATCCACAGCTTAAGCTTAACTTTCCCTGTAAGTAAGAGCAAGTAACTCAAGTGGCAGATTTAGAAAATCTTTCACGTTTCTATTTCTTCAGTATAACATGGGCTTTTTCTCAAGCAGTCAGAAAAACTGACAGGTTTAACTTTCCAGAAAATGGGATTTCATTGCCTTTAAGATAAATGGGAAACACGAGCTGTGGTGAAGGAAACGACTCTTTCACACTCTGTCCCAAGAAGTACAATAACACAAGTCTTGCGTTAGGTTCGCGACAGGCTCGTGTTTCACATCCGAAATAAGGACACCTGAAGCTCCCGTGTACTTCGGAGCGGATGAAGGATGACTCTGGAGCAGCTCCCCAGACCACGGGCAAATTGCTGTGCCTTTTCTCATCTTACCTAGCAAGAAATTCTGGAATACCTCCTGACATGGTCAGGGGTAAAAAGGGAGAGTGAGAAATATGTGGGAAACTCTTCTGGGTTTGTTGTTTTTTTTCTTCCTACAGAAATGCTTTTTTTCACTGAAAAAAAACCCTAATTTGGAAAGGCATGTCAATTGTGAGGTTTCATTTAGAAAACACACAAGTCAATGATGTTTAAGTGTTCCTCTTGTATTCAGGATGGCATTGTAACAGAATTTCGTGGGCACTTTGCATTTCTATTCATTAACGTTGTTTTCATTCTACCTGAGCACACTCATTTGTCAAAGTTATAACATTTCCAGCAAAAAAAAAAAGAACGAGTAGAGCATTCAATACTAATTACATAGCATTCAAATATTTGTCTCGGTTGGAATCGTTATTTTTTATTTATTCAGTTTTTTAGATGCTTCTGCTAAGGTGCTTTTATCTCCGCTGCAGTCAATGGGATTTTTTCAGGGAGAGGGAGCACCTCCTAACTTTTTTTCATGTGGCAAAGCCTCATGGAAGAGTTTAAGTTCATTTTTCTTGTTGATGATCAGTGGGAAAATCATTTGTTTCTAAGTTTCCCTAACTGCAGAAGACAATGCCTTCTTTGTTTTGATTTTCCTAGGTTTTGTGATTCGGTTTTGAACCTTGGCTTCATGGCTGACCTCACATTTTACATCTAAATTACTCATGCTGCATTTGTAAACATTTGCCAGTGGCATTTATTTCAGCAATCAGAAAGCAGGAAAAAAAACAAAGATCCCTCCGGACAGGGATAACTATATTGCATTGACCTCCTTTCCTCACTTTCATCGGTAGGATTTGCAGCAAGATGTTTGTCAAGGCAATGAAATTAAAGTTTAATAAAGAACAAGAAGAGTAACTGTCACCAGTATGAAACTGGGGAAGCAGCATTCTGCAAGCAACGCTCGGAAGGCCTGGGATTTTCCATTAGTCGTGTTCCTGTGCCAAGTCCAAGCGAGGAGCTCGGACCGCAGCCAGGCGCTTGGAGAGATGAGATCACTGCAATACCCCAGCGGTGCGTGAAGCAGGTAAAACCAGAATGGCAGCAGAGCAGGAGAGAAATAAAAATGCCTTCCTCTCCTCCGTAACACAGAATATTAGGTAAATGGAAAGGGTTTTTATTAAAACGTTTAAAACCCCTGAAGTGACTCAGAGACTCATTTCGTTTTCAAACACACCCACGGTTCTTTGGCTCCCAAGTCTTGGAGTAACTGTGGCGTTTTGGCATCTCACTTGCTTTTGAGGATGGAGCTCCCTCGATGAGTGGGAGATGCCTCACAATGAGACCTGGAAGCACACTTACTTGCTGCCTGTGCTGCAGATGCAATGGGTACAGACACATCCACCCTAAATTGGGTATCACCTGCAAAACCCACCCGAGAATCTCAGTGGATAGGTGTGTGGGTAGCGTTATCTGAACCTTATGCTACCATGGCCACTTTGCCCTGATAGGCACCTACCCTGCAAAGCCCCTGGAGCCAATCAATACATCCTGCAGTCTCACTTTTTGGATGCCAAGCAGCTCGAGGTCCAGCTGTCTTTCCCTGTGTGAGAATCTCTTTCAGCTGGCAGTGAGAATGACTTAGAGTTTCTGAGAGCCTTTCATCTTCCTGAGGCTCCCGAACATGCTTGAACAACAACAACATCAACATTAAAAGTTAATTTGCCCTGTTAACGACCCAGCCCATCACTCTGTGTCCTCCTCTGGCAGCTGCCTGAGAGAACAACAAGCATTTTGATGGATGAAGGGAAAGCATTTGATTCTGACGTGATTGACAGAAAGTGTCCCTGTTAATTATGACCAAAAAGACAGAAAGACAGGAAAGAGAGGAAAGAAAGGAAGAGAGGAAAATTATAACATAGCTCCATAAACTAATTTCAGGGTCATGTTTAGGGGGTTCTTCAAAGATGGAGAGGGTGAGCTAAGACCACACGGTGCAAAAGGTTTATTTAATCTATTTCTCACAAAGTCAGGGTGAGATCAGCACAAACCTGCTCGAGTTCAACAGCAATGTAAAATATTATATGCTCGGACTTACGCAAATAAGAAACAACCTCCCCATCTGCAGAGAGGCCACCTCTACTCTCTCCAGAGTAACTTCAAGCTCTTTGGTGGAGTTCATCCTTACCTATGCCAGTGTAACACAGAATAGCGTGTTGCATTTCTTTTTCTCAAAGTCTCACAATGATTTTGGGCTCACAGAAGGCCAACATGACCAGGGTTGAGTCAGCAACGGCTGGGCGAAGTGCTGGGCTCCAGGTACCCAAGGGGTTTGTCTGCCAGCTTGGGGAAGGGAAAACTGCTGGGAAACTATCATTAAAAGGACTCCTGGTCTTTGGAAACCTGCTCCTCTTCTCCAGCTTCCAGTGTTTCCCTTCCATCCACGTATCAGAAATCATGGACAGAAGGCGAGAGCCAGAGGAACTACATTGCTTGCTCAGAGCAGAGACTGGGACAAAACCCATCCTGTCAAATTAAGTCTCATGAAGCCTATAAGGACTTAGTGCAGGTCTCCTGGGATCTCCTAGTCACATCTCAGACCAACAGACAGTCGTGGCTCGGGGAAACTCCCACAGCAGAGGCCCCTGGTTTTATTCTCATGGATTTCTGCACCCCACTAAAAAGAAAACAACCCCAAATCTATTTTCTACTTCCCCACCAAGGCTGCATTCCCTCACCTGAATGGCTGTCTCTACTCTTCGTCCCAAGTTTGCCATGGCAACAAGAAAACTGCGTATTACCAGTGTAAAATGGATGAGTTATGCTTTTAAATTGTCCTTCTGTCTCTAGCCGGGTTACGACATCTCCTAGCTACAAGACGTGCAAGAGCGGCAATGCGCTCGCTGCCGCGAAGAGCTGCAGCCTAGTAAATCCCTGACAGTAAATACATCACTGGCTGCAGGCACGCGCAAAGGGAAGGCAGGAACTTCATGACTTTGGAAACCAAGAGGTTAGAAAATAGGAAACGTTGGCTTCCCATTTCATTTTGTCCTGAGCACTGCAGGGCTGAGCTGGGAGCGAAGCACATCTACCCTGCTCTGGACAAGCCGGAGAGGCTGAAACATGAGCGTTCCCATCGGGGCGGCACTCACCAAACTGCAAAAGGACATTACAGAGGCAAGCCAGGGTTTCTTAGCAACAGCATCACATACGGGTCCATTAACTCCAAATTCCTCGGCGAGTAAATTCTGAGCTAGGAAAATCTTCAGACGCTTACTGATAGCGTGAGCTAAAGCGTGTGTTTTGCTCAGTCCAACAAAGAGGAAAAAAGGTTGCCACTGAAAAGCAGAGACCAGAAATGACTTGCATTTTGGGGAGGGTTCTTTGGACATCTTGGAGGTGTTGGACATGCAGCTGGCTCGTCATTAGGTTACGGTGAGCTGCCACAGTGGGTCTCCGTAAAAGCCTCAGCTGTAGAAATTGCCCCTGCAATTCCGCGAGAGGATTGCTTTGGCCAAGCAGGCAAAGCAGCTCATAAAACACAACAAAGAAAACACAGAGAGAGAACCAGAGGGCAAGAAGTCAGTCATGTATTATAGCAGTCTGATTTCCTCCTTGCAAAGTGCTTTGTATTTGTGGGACTCTGTTGGCTCATTTCGTTGGCGTTACTCCTTATTTACTGGTGGCACAGCAGACCGAAGAACAGCGAGACCAGACGAGGTGGCCAGGAGGCTCCTCCTCTTCCCTTTTAACCACCATTTGCAATATTTCTGCTCTGATCGTAGCTGACAGCAACTGTGACTTTCTTTCACCCCTAAGGAGCTCTATTTTCTCCGAGCCCATCTCTTGGAAACACACGATGGTTCGAACAGCTCCACTTAGGTTTTGGAAAGCTACATCTTAAACGCAGCTGAGCGCAGACTTTAAATGCCACGGTGAGAATCAAAGGGTTTATTTTAACCACATTTCAAAGATGATTTTAAGACACTCTCAGAGAGGTGGGAGATGGATGCTGTTTGAACCACCGCAGTCTTTGAATGCGTGGAGCTGGCAGTACTGCGCTTACACACAAAGCGCAAACACACACGGGTTATCTGCATGCAGAATTTTAAACACTACGGACATTCAAACTACGCATATTCTTCAGCTTTCTCATTAAAATGGCCCTTTTGTCGACGGTCATTAAGTTATCATCAGACGTTATGAAGTTACCGTGAGAAAAAGGCAAGAGCGGTGCATTCACAGGCTGTATCAGAGCACTGAAGAGCTCCCTCGCTCAGAAAGGTCAGCTCATTTTGGATTGTCTATTTGCATAAATTTTCATCAGTCAACCCTTGCTCTGCCTCCGATGCAAATGGGAAACCCATATGAGATGTCGTTCTCAGACCGAGTTACACACAGATACTGCTTTTATACTGCGACAAACAGAAACACTATGTCTACTCTGATTTTGCTTCATTTTACTGCATCAATAACTTTAGAGGTAAATAGCTTAAAATGACACTTTACAATACTTCCACTGGTATTCTGACAGGAATAAAAGATAGATGGAAATCTCTGAAATAATACATGAAGAGAAGTAGCCGTGGTCAAGAAGTAATTTTCCTGCGCAACCGACAGCACCATCTGTCTAAAGCGTATTTAGGTGCCAGTTACAGCACACGGGGCCCCTGGCCTCACCTAATCAGTTCTTCGGCGTTGGATCAAATCCTTCCAGGCCCTTTGTGATTTGCATGAGGAGTCAAAATGATAAACTCTGTAATAACGCCGACAGATAGCACGCGCTGAGCTAGAGGAGAATGACTACAGGGCTCTTTAATGAAAAGAACATGAAGTTTATCATGTTTTCGCTATTAAACTCAGATGAGATTAGGCTAATGAAAAGCAAAAACAACCTGCCTCCCCCCAGAATTGCTCCTCAGCCTTTAGAAATGTTTGCAGCGAGGAGAAATCAGACATCCCCTTGTGGTTTTTCCTCCTCGTCTAACACGGCACAGCTCTCCCAGCACCACCAAAACCCAACATTTAGGTAGAAGATCTCAGTTTTTTGGCTTTTTCCATAGCCTCCTGTTATTGCTCTTTCTGATGGCTTTTATTTACATGTTAAATGAAATAAAGCGGCATTTACACACATAAGGGTTTTTTTTTGCCACATCTTAAACCCTCAGATAGCTGCTGTCCTGAAAAGAGCCTTCATTAGCACGCGTTTCCATACCGAGATGAAAGACGTATGTGAGGCGAAAGTTTACCCTGGAAAAGGAGAGGATCTCAAGCCATTAATATGTCATTATGTTTCTGTTCATTAGCAGCTCTGGAAGCTGATAAATATGTTTTTAATGAGTTTGGTTTTTTTTCCTTAATGCTCTTTAAAGTATTTTTCCCTTATTGCAGTGCTAAGAAGGTGTAAAAGTCTTGTCCTGAAACAATACACCATACCGCAGCTCATGCTCTGCGGCGGTTTTAATGGGAAAAGTTTCTTGCAAATGCAAATTAAATAACGTATTTACTGGTACATGGAGTCAACTTTTAAAGCACATTAAAACTTTCCCCAAACCACTTAGTCAAGATTTGATTTCCAGTGTGGTTTAGAGAAAAACATATAGGAGATTTTTAGTAATACCATAAGAAATTTGCTAGTAAAGGGTTTTATATATATATATATGTATATCTATGTGTTTGTGTGTGAGTATAAAACAACTGCACTGGCTCCGGCACTATTCCCCATGTGGAGCCGCATTCAGGTTGAAGCAATTCTACTGAATATTTCTTCTGCACTTGGTTGCAAAAGAAACAATTAAGTAAAGAGAGCTTTGATCGTATCCACCAAATACCATGGTTCATTCTTGTTCTCTAGCAAATCAATGATCTTTGAATTGAAATAAATCTCTTTGTATGCTTTGGACAGTTTTATAATTCAGAGCCAGATTCCAGCAGGAAAGACTTGCGTCAATGCAACAGAGTTTCTGGAAGACAGATGTTAGCACAATGTCAAATCTAATCAGGGATGACATGCTGCTGTTATTTGATTCTGTTTATCGAATTTATTTATCTCCAATTGCTACTTTTTGCAAAACGCTGTAAGGTGGGAACATTTGTCAGCAACATCAGTAAGAGAAAAGCGTGATGAGCACACAGCTTTCTCCACCTCCGGACCACTCAAGCAAGTGCTTATTTTAATTCTTCCTAAGTACAGCATTTTAAAGCACATTTAAGTGTTTTGCTGAAGTGGGTTCTGGATAGTGATAAATGAATCATTACGAGGACAAATTACCCAAACTGGGTCATAATCGACCACGCTAAGAAAGCTCCAAACGAGAAGTGGGGAAGCAGCGTGTGACTCATCCGGCGATAACAGGGACGAGACTGATTAGTGCAAATGAATACGAAGGGCAAATGTGAAGTTATTCAGAACGTAATTTGAAGGGTTCACAGCTCTCACTGACCTCATACAAGGTCTTAAAATGGTTTGAGGAAAACTAGGAAAAGCAAAGATTAGCGATCTCCACTTTGCAAAGTCTGTGTGTGCTCAGCATGCGATGGACAGAGCCATTTGGGCACAGCAGTTAAGCTGGGGAATGTACCATGAACCATGGCATGGTTCTTGTTTATTTGGGGGAGAAAGGTGCAGGCAGGTTGGAACAGGGGCATTTGTAGGAATGATGCTGATTATAATAAAAAATAAACACTCCTTGCTTAGCACGTGAGCTCCCCGGGGACATGCCCTGTCCCGTGCATCTATAAGGTATCCAATACTTTGGAAACAAAAAAAAGGTAAGAGTACAAAACAGAAGTGCAGATGCTCCTTATGTCAGTTATTTCCATAGTTTAAATGATCATAAGAAAAAGAAGAGGACATTCAAATCAGGTCATTCACGAAAAAATGACTAAAGCTTCTATACAACATGCAGTATAGACCATACTGCTGCTTCCCTCAACGCGCCGGGTTTTGGCCATCCACAGATGCGTAAATCCGGGCAAGACAAAGCACTGCTCTGCTCCTGCACTGAAATCTCCCTGCCCGCTGGCAAACCCTGCTTTTGGCCAGTGCTCAGCAAAGGAAGGGTACAAAAGCACACGAGCATCCGCTCCCTCCCCGCTTGGTTCCTTGGCCAAGGTAATCCTTCTTGACTTTGAAAGGGAAACAAAGAGGAAAAACATCATCCTGTCCACACAACTTAGTTCAGACCTGTGGGTTTGACATCTGCCTGATGGGCGAGGGGCCTTTTTTGGCTTTGCACGAAGCATAGATGTGCCAAAACCCAGGTCTAACTGTCACTGATGGAAAGCAAGGTTTGGAAGAGCTTTGCAACAGCCCTGAGCATACACGGGAGGAGGATGTTGTCACAATAACCTTAAGAAATAAAACAGAAAAGCAGCTCGAGAGACAAACCCTTTCATCCCTGCCATCCCATAATCACATGCAGAGATGACACAGAGTTTCAGACAGAGGAATTAATTATTCGGTTACTCCGGCTCCATTGAATGTGGCCATTGCTTTCTGTTGATAAGGAGCAAACAATGAGATTCCTGCTTTCCCGAGAAAGCCTCCAGCCTGCTTTCCTTCGGTTACTCCTACACATCGCTTCCCTGTGACAGAAGTATCTGACATTTTCTTCCTTTGATGGGGTAAAATAATGAACACGACATGAAAAAGGAGAGGGGCATCCTTTTGGCTGGAAATCTGAGAATGTGGCTGGCTTCTGCTTCCAACCGCATCTTCTGAAGTTGCCTCAAATGAGGGGAAAACATAAAGCAGGAGGAGTCATGAATTCATAAGCAGCACTACAATGGGCTTAGCCAAAATCAGATTTTTACACTCAGTACAACCCATTTCTGGTATTTTCAGTAAGTTCATTTCATCACAGATACATCAATTGTCATGTGGCTTAATTAATTAAACCACTCTCAAGTGGTATTGAGATGGGAAAACACAACAGGTGAAATTCTCCTCCTGGTTAAACTGGTATAAACCCAGAACTCAGTATTTCTCAGTCGGTGGGCTGATTTTCCAGAATGCACAGCAGGATTGTAAGGTGTGGAATATTATATTATAGTTTCAGGCAAATAACACTCAAACTAACTCCTACACCTTCCAAGGTCAAACAAGCTCAAGTGGCATAAAATGGCCTTATCATTAATGTATTTTTATGCATAAGAAATTAAAGAGAATGAGAGGCATTTTCATTTTAAATAAAGGGCTGACAGCCTGGAGGGGGGGAGAGAAACTCAGCTCTGAATTAACAGCTGGATAGGCCAAGGGATGACCCCATGATCTGCCAAGTCCCAAAAGTAGGATGCTGTATGTGACAGTGTGATGCACATGCACAGGTATGAATTATCCAGGCAAGAATCTTTAAGGAGGGACGTGCCTTTTTATAACTTCATGCTCCAGTCATTAATTTTCCATAAAAATAAGTAAATGAGTGCAGGTGGAACTGAGCACCAGGTCTGAGTGGAAACTGAAAGGCAGGACACAATTTTGCGCCCTGAAAGAAGAGAAGTGGAGAAGACCCATTTAGACTGGAGATCACCACATCTTCAGTGGTAGCACACCAGAATATTTCTGGTTTCCAAACACAAGGGTGATGTTTCTACTGGAAACTAAGCTGAGGAAGAGGGTGCTGTGGAGGAGTTCCTCAGGTGGTCCCTGGCTCCGGCTGAATTTGGGACTCTGGACAGCACAGGCATTGGGACCTGCCTACGCACCTGCTTCACCAGCAAAAGGACACCGCTCTGTATATAACATTTAAAGGGCGTTCATATATCCAGAGCAAAGATTAAATCAGCGCACGCAAACCGTCCACACCACCGTTCTCTTGAATCCCAAAGAAAACCTTTGGTGTCCGGGGATCAGTTCGCTGGTCTTTGCCATCATTCTGGAGTCGATAGGGCTGAATCCCTCCCACGTTTAAGTACATCTTCTGTCCCCAGCACAAAGGAAGAGAGCTCAAAGGTATGTGTTTCTCCTTTAAATCATTTGTGCAGCACTCAGTGCCTGCGGAGATATTTAAGTCGGAGCCTGCGGTAGATTGAAGCCGCTCTTGAGGTCAGAGCCTGTCGGGTTCCCTTTCTGCAGAGGATGCTCTGGCCTTCGGAGTAACAGATCAGGAACAGCCACCTCCCTCTCCCTGCCACTTGCAAGGAATTCATTTACCGGAAGGTAAGAAGTCGCAGGCAACATCACTTCTTTCTTTCTATATTGTTGGGGTTTTAAGGTTGGGATTTTATTTTTTTTTTCCCATCTCATTGATTTATCCCCTTGTATGCACTTGACCCCTCACAAATAAAAGAAACAGAACTGTCAAATTCTGGAGAATACTTCAGGCGCAGAGAAAATGCCAGAGCTCAGAGGGGATGGGGAAACAGCAGGAATTCAGAGATAGGCATTTCTCAAAGAAGAAACCGCTTCGTAACAGTTTATGGACAGAGTCAAAGAAAAAAGCAGGTCCCCCTCAACCCAAATTGCCCAGCAGCTCCTACGGAGAATCTCCCCCACATTCCGGATGGGTTCAGCTGGGGATCACCCCCACAAGAGAGCAATGATACTCATCTGTGAATCATCTCCAAATTCAAATAAATCAACGTGCACTGCTCCAGACAGCCCCTTCCCCACTTAGTTTGTCCCAATGGTGGGTTGGGTAGTGCATGATAAAGATAAAAGTAAAGAGCAATTGGAGAAAAATTAAAGTTTAGGGAAATTTTGTGCTGCTACTTTGCAACATTCTTATGTTATTTTTGGGGGGAAATTGCGAATCTAGCCTTGCGAACGGCTGTAAGATCCATTTCTATTCAAAAAGGTGTTTTTCTTGACCGTGTTGTTTGACTATAGGGATTTTTTAGTGCCCAAGCACATTGCTGAGCTAATATTTTCCTTGCAAAACGTAGTGAGTTTGCTCTCCGCTTTGCCTCAAGTCACGCTTTCTGTTAATTTTCCCCACAAACATTTCTGCTAGCGGCATTCCTCAGCCTCCTGCCATAAATTACTTTTATTAAAGAGCAGCAAGAAAGAAACCCACTTTAAGCTCCTAAATACCTCCTCGAAAAGTGACAGCAAGCAGGCGCTCAGAATCCTGTTTCTTTTATTTTGCAAACAACATACCAGAGCCCTGACACCTTTTGATAGGTTCCGTGTGACCTCCCTGCTCCCCTCAGCGAGTGACTTCACTGCTGAGCTATGACGGGGCTCCGCCGCAGTGCGATACTCGGAGCGCGGGAGCCAGGCAGTGCATTAAAATGCAATATTCCACAGGCTGCGATTTATCGTCTGTCGCTTAGAGCAGAGCATCGCGCATCTTAATTGTCTGCTCCTTTCCAGCTACTCCGTTTGGCTGGGAGATGAGATATTTCTCACCCATCATGAATTTTTTGTGGAAATATGGATCTTTGAAAGGCACGGGAGTTAAAGATGCAAAAATAAAAGAGTCAGAGCTGCATACCTAACAGTCTCTCTGTGTATCATAGGAAATAATTATGCATTTTTCTTTGCCTGATTTAGCAGTTTCAGGGGGTTCCCAATGGAATCAGATCTACAAGTCCATAGAAGAAACCCCACACCTCTGCAGCCAGCCCCAGGGAGCTCACAATCAGCAGATCATCTCCAAAATCTTCTAGTTCACAGAGATTATGAATTACAAGAATCCATATGGACCCACTGAAAACTACAGTAGCTTCAGCCTTTGATATGGCTCATATCTGACAGGCAACACAACACTTTGAGGGTATAAGGTCCTGTAACTTTCAAATCAGATAGAAATGCTGGGTGTGCTGGCAGTGTCCTACTTGAGGAAACTTTAATCTTCTTCAGTCACATAGATTTTCAGTTAAAAACTATAGATTTGAAATTACAAACAATGTACAGATCAAAGAAATGCATGTCCAGCATCAGTGAAAAGGAGTTAATGGTGCAGGTGATGGTTCCATGAGTCAACTGTAGGGCTGTTATTTACAAATTTGTACCCAAACCCCATTTCTGGCCCATCCTGTGGACGTCTGTGATGAATTACGTAGGTTGTGTTTTCTGTGACCTTTTCAACCCCCCTCCTTCTCAAGACATTCTATTGTCTTCAGAATTTTTCTATATCCACCTCGTTCCAACCACATATCATTAATTGACCTGGGGTGAAAGCAATCTCATACCACTGGACCACACTTGGCTAACGCAATCAGTTCTCAGGGCAGAAAAACATTAATGAGTTTGCAAAACACTGGAAAAGAGGGTTTGCTGTGGCGGGTCAGAGAGTCGCCCCATCACCAACACTTGCGCACCCACCTCACACCGTCCATTAATTTTTTCAAGTCTTGCAGAGCCACAGTGGAGATGAAGAACGCGTTTCCAAGTGCCATCCCGTTCCAGACGCCTTTGGCACACTGATTTCTCCAGAGCTGTGCTTCGCTGCCTTGTCCCATGAGTCTACACAACCCAAACATTTCTTTTGTATTGATTTAGTCTCTCTGCTAGATTATTTGATTTTTTTGTTTCTTTGCTTAATCCTTACAATATTGATATTTTTCAGGCTGGCAGCCAAACAAAACCTTTGGAGACATATGAAATACATATTAAGAGTCTCATTGCCCAATAAATGAAGGGCACAAATTACACAGACAAATCTGATGAGCATCTCATTACAGAAGGCATATTTTGGCATCACAGTGCTTTGCAAAAGAGACTGATATTCATACATTCTTGCATCAAATTTAAAATTCCAATCAGCAGAACCACAGAGGGGGATTACGTTACCTTGGACTTTAATTCAATTGCATTTCTAATTCTATTAAAACTCCAAGCTTGCACAATAAAATAATTGTATGTGTTTGATTAGGATCTTAATTATATGTTTGCGTATTATTATATCTGTTTAAAAACTTAAATAAGCTTTCCATCCCTTGGAAAATTTTGTGAAACAAGGTGGTATACATAGTACTGAGCAGAAATCTAAATGTGCGAGACATAAAAGTGAACAGTGTGATCCTAACATGAGGACAACACTTTCTCAGCATTGTGTCAGGGTCCAGCTGAAAAACAGAATTAACCGATAGAAGCCAAAATGACACTTGACCTCCGAGGTTTTGCGGTGGTCAGTTTAATTAGCCCATTAAAAATTAATTGTTAATATCAGTTTGAGTAAGCTCGCACTTCATGGTGTCTAGAAAACAGCATGCAGAGGTGACGTGTCTGAAAGTAGGCTGTAACGCCACCGTTTGTGCCAATAAAGAGCTTTTGACCCAGCAGACTGACCCACGCTGTTACTCAGAGGCTGTTATGAGTCCTAGAAGGGCTCGGGGCTCCTCAGCTGGCAATCACCGACCCAGCAGCGTATCGCTCTTCAGTGCTACTTCATACCAAACCTGATTGGAAACAAGGGATAAATTAACTCGTTTCTCCCATTACTTCATGCCCACCCGAATGCTACAAGTTCAAAAGTGCATTTAAAAAGTTCTGGGGGGCTGCATCCTGAGATATCAAGGAGGGATAATTAATATAGGAAATAAGAGTACTGCTCCAAAATCGGGGATACTGCAAACCTAGCACATGGTATTCCCCCAAAAAAGCTAATTAAGTTAGGTTTTTTACTGACTGAAGACTAAAACAAGCGACTGTAGAGGTCTATTTTCTCTTATGTCTTTAAAAATCCAAAACCTTGGACAAATTTCAGAGCTTACAAAACCTGAGTCCATCACTACTCAAAGTCGTATCTCCCCAGGCTCTCAGCTTGGGAAAACCAGCAGTGATGCAGGTGATGCACAGCTCATTAACACTGTACCGCAGGTACTCAAAGCATCTCTTACGGGAACTGTTCGTATTCAGAAAATATTTTGCTTACGCATCATCAATTTAAGATGAAATACCGAGTAGCAATTACCAAAATGCAAGGTGTAGAGCAGTCAGATAAGCATCCAAAATGGCAGAGTACAAAGCTCAGTCTCTAATTCTAGCAGATAACCAGAAAATGTAGCCCGCTAGTTAAGTCTCACTTGTAGAAATGTTACGTTCACAACTCTATCACCTCTGAGGGCTCCTGCTTCTCACTGACCTTCTCAGTGAGCCCTCAACTCCTTTCTTCCATTCCAGTTTTAGAGACAGAGAAAGAAAATCTAAATAAATGAACCTAAGATTGTCACAGCTTAGCAAAGGCTCGGGGTCACTCCTTGGTCTGTACAGGTACATCAGTCATCTGGCTTCAATAACTCAGATTCCACGGTACGCAGTTTGTAAAGACAGAGAAACCCAACAGACATAAATCCTCATCAGTTTAGCTGTCCTGTTCTCTTTCTGCCAGCCACAGTTTTGCCCAAAGTGTAAAAGTCTTTGTTTATACCACAACCTCAGCAAAGAAAATAGCTTCCTCCATCCCACTGTCCCCACCGCATCTCCAGACTCGTAATTTTTAATTATCCCTTCTGTCAAACAAGTGATCAGAAATGTTTGGAAACAGGTTCAAGAGCAGGCAATTCGCAGAGCCGAGAACAAGTCTCCAGCACAACTCAAAACTGAGCTTAAAAACAACAGCACAACTCAACACAGCCACATCTCAGGTGTAGCAGCAGGTGTTCTGTTGTATTATAGATTTTAAAAAAGGCGATTTTGTGGCCTGGGCAGTTGAATTGGCTGCCCCATACCCTTCTGGCCGAGCAGCGGTTCTTACGCGGGGCACCCTGCGATACCGGAGTCAGTTTATAACCAGCACCACAGCAATTCAGAATAATGCAATAAACCAGCAGAAAAAAAAAAAATGAACCTTCTCCCCCATCTGCAGAACAGAGAGAGAAGCCCCAAGGACAAAAGAGACAGAACGACCTGGAGCACTTGCACCAATTTTAAGAGGATTAAGCAAAGCTTTCTCCTCCAGAGACCTGAACAGAAACTTCCCCAGGTTGGAGGGATACAGTATGAAAAGCAATTTAATTTCTTCCTTGGCATTTATAACTAATAAAAGCAGCACCAGACAGTTTCCATAAACCAACTGTCAGGCTTTGCAATGATATTTCTGGGATATATAAGACAGGAACCCCTCTTTTATAATTCATTTGCAAGCAGGGCTCTGCCCCTCTAGCTCCTAGCCCGCAGTTGTCATAACCTGTCTCAGGTGTCAGGGGTAGTGTGAAAAAAAACCAAAATATAAAACCCCCCAAACAACTGCAACAAGCATTTTAAAGCATTATGGCAAAAGTGGTTCGTTGCACGAAAACTTTCCATTTGAGTCCGTACAGGACTCCTCACACAGAGCACAACCAGACATTATTCCCACCACCTAAACTCACACTAACAGATCCCTTCGAAAATTTTTAATGTGTTTTTAATGCAGCCATCACTAGAAAATCTGGTCACAGTGATTACTGGAAATATGTTCCCAAGGTGAGTACTGTCTCATTAACCCTCCCGCTTCTCACAGCGCTAACGAAAGCAGCAGGACGGACCTAATCTCCTGACACACAGATGTCTGATGGCTTTAACTGGCTAATTACACTTACAGTGAGCAATGGCTGAGAAGCTCTATGGTTGACAGACGCATTTATTCAGCCATTACAGTTAGATTTTAAATCTGTTTCATTCCATAGCTGACTGTGATGTTTGAAAGAATTAAGCATCCAATTAATAGCATCCAATAACAGGAGAAATACTGAAATCCCTGCTTTGACAAGGACGGTTGCATCTACAGCTAGTCCAGGAAAAAGAAAATGGAAAACTTCTGACAGCTTACCAAGGTGAAACTCTTTGTCTGGCTCCTGACTGTACTTTCATCATTGCTCATGAGAACATGGCCCTGTTTTGCTGTGTCAAATACAGAAGATGTTTCCTCTTCTATTGCAAGGAAACAAAGCCAAGAGCGCGGGAGCCGAATTGCAGAAAGGAATTTGGATGCGAGAAGGAACAAGCGATTTGCTCAGCAGCACCCAGGGAGTCCTTGGCAGGACAAGCTGTGGAAAGTCAGCAAGGGGAAAACATCTGCCTCTGGTTTGGAGCGGCTCTGTCCCCGCAGGCAGCTCTCCCGCGTCTCAGCCCAGGTCTTCACCCGCGGGACAATTCTTTTTTTTACCACGCTCAGACAGAAATCCGACTGCGCTGCTCATTTAACTTTGGATGTGCTTACTCCAGCTTTGCTACTGGGTGAGATTTTCCAAGGCATGGCAAATCTGCTTAGCTCGGCTCCCGCTGAAGCGCTCAGCCAGCTCAGCCCTCTTCCCAAATAGCGCCCGAGGCGAGGTACACAGCGCCGGCACCCTTGTTTGTTCTATTCCTCTGGCAGCCGTCACCAGGCAGTGCCGCTACCCAGGGGTTTGCTCAACACCTCCCTGGAAGCAAAGTGCGATTTGAAAATTTGCTGCGCTGTCATTTTGAAATTAAAGTTTCTTCTAGAGTTTCCTGTAACAAAGAGCAAAGGGGATTTCCTTGGCGTTAGTAAGTACAGCCAGTTCCTGATGAATGCTTGAGGATTTAGGAAGGATAAACTTGTGGGAAGGGTTGGCACCTTGGACTACTTGAGTCTTGAAGGACTAGGTCCTCTCAACTCCTCTATCCTTGATAGCAAAAAACAGAGCCATCCAGAGCGGAATTTGGAGCAGAAATGTGATTTAGCCCCAGTGCCCCTTGGTCAGGAGGAGCCTGGGAAGACGAGCACCACCAGGGAAGTCACCTTTAGTGAGCATCCAGCTCCGGTCACCTGCCTTCTAGAAGAGTCACGAGGAACATGCCAAGACATTGAAGCACCGGTTTTCTCCCCCTTTTTCAGATTTTGAACTCGTGCTGTCACTGGGCCTGAGTCTGACAGCACACGTGCATTGTCCCCAGCACAGCGCTGGACCAGCCAGCACGTTGATGCTGCCGCAGTGCGAACACTAAGAGAGTATTTCTGGGATATAGAAGATAGGTACCTCTATTTATAATTAATTGCATGCCAACAAAAGCCTGTTGTTGGGCAAAAAACACTTGCAAGCATCTGGATGCTTAAACAAGCACCAGAGAAATTTCATTAAAATAGAAATTGAAGTTAATTAACTAACTGATGGAGTCCTCTGTTCCATTCGCTTTAAAGCCATCCGCATCCTTCCCTTGGTCTACTGACTAGCTTTATTCAGCTCCAGTTAGTATATCAAAGTGATGTATTCTGCTTACAAATTCAAGGCAAAGCACATTTATCTATCACAGGAGGAGAATGGATTTACATTTAAATGGGTGTTCCTCATGTATCTAATAACTCAGTTGAGTAATCAAAGCGGCACAATCTAAGCAGGAGCATGTGTTTGGCATTAATATAGCCCCCAAGATTCCCTCCACACATTTCTCCCAATTTATTTATTTAATGGGTGGCGAGGAACAAAATGGGAATGTTGTCATTCTCCAGCTACAATCAGGCAGCAAGGTTAGTGAGGAATGAACAGGTTGCTCGCTTAGGCTTACGTTTCAGTTAAAAATTCACACTCCACAGGAGGGCAAGAAATCGCCGTGGTGCATGGACTCCATTCCTTTAGAAAAGTAAATAAAGAAATAATGCTTCAAAGGTGCCAAGGGAAGTTTGGCAACAAAACCGTTGCCACTAAGAGCAGCGAGGTATCTTCGTTTCGCTGTATTCAGTGAAAAATTGCTAGGACTGTGCCAGCCTGAACCAAGCAAAAGTGAAACACTTGGGACAGAAGAAGCCAGATAGGAAATAAACCACAAAATTGCGGTAATCAACTTTTTAATTCCTTTTCATTGGGCTACACTCAATTTATCTAAACATATGCAGAAAAACGTGTGCAAGCATTAAAAACAAGTAACTACAGCTGAATCCAAAAAGGCGTGTAACCTTCCCAATGAACGGTTTTGAAAGTGTAGAATTTGCTATTAAATCGTGGGTTGTAGTGATGTTGACGGTAACTTGACCTCATAAGCCTATCAAAATCCAAGTTGAAGATAACTGATAAGGAAGAAAATGCATCTGTTTTGATCAGGCCAGAACAAAGCAAGTTTACACGTAACACGTGGTTGTAGATTATCTCCTCCACCAAGCAATCACCTTCTCTCCCAGCGATGTGAGGCACAGCTATGTCATTCTGCAGGCGCAGGGCACCACTTCCTAACTCTGGTAGAGGTGATCTTGCAACATGCAACAAAAAAAAACCCATAAATATGGGATGTCCCAGGCTGCACCAGAGTTCTTGTTATTCTGGGAGGGGAGAGATCGCAGGGGACAAGGAGGCGAGAAGAAATCTCTTGGTGAGAGAAAACAGAAACATCTCCTGATGTTCTTTCTCACAAAAACTTAGAAATTCCAGTTTGCACCCTTCCTCTGTAAAATCAGCACTCTCTCCTGCTATACTCTCTGAAATTTTGCTACCCAGTGAAATCCTGGAGGAGACAAAGGAAATTTTGCTTCCCCTCGCTTGCTGATGATCAGCCTGCTTTGCACTGCAGCAAGAAGTTACAGCAGCTGAGGAGGTCTAAGCACACATGCAGAACAGCCCAGTTTGTAACTCAGCGCGTACCCACCGCTGTTTTACTGCGGGGACTGTGCAGTTTCCCACCACACAGAAAGCATATGGTCTAGATAAGGCTAATAAAGATACATTAATGTGTTTCTGTTGCCTTCCTTGTAAATAAGATTTCCCTGTGGGCGACTAATTTATCAGTCCGTTTCTCTACAGCTTATGGCCACAGATCAGAAAGCTGTGTATAAAGTGTTTAAGTCTGTTACATCCATTCACCATCTTTTCCTCTTTTTCCTCAGGCTAATGCTGGGCACGTATACCACAGCAAACACGCTGCTTCAAGAATTCTGAGTTGTAGGAGAAAACCTACTACTGTCTGGTGCCAGTCTCAGCAATGCTGAGCTCTCAGAAAGTTCAGATTTAGAAACAACTCTTGGATGATCTCATTTATAGACTTTTTAAGTGACCAGCTCTAATGTAAGCATTTTCACAAGTCCCCACTGCTGGCTGAATGGCCATGAGGAAGGTACAGAGCAATCCTGTAACATTTGTCTGCCTCTGTGCCGAAGGATGCTCTTCATCCGCTCTGCACTGCCCATGAATTCCTCTCCACCTTTTACTGCCTAGATGCAAACCAGCCGTACTGGGAGGGACCCATACCTCCTCCCACAGCAGAAACACGAAGAGGAGAGCGTGACGGTGCCAGCGCTGGAGGAAATGCCTCCAAAGAAGACCAACAAATGAAAACATGATGTGCTAAACAAAAACAGTTCCATGATCAGCTTCGCTTTCCACCTGCAATTACAGCACATTTCGGCTGAATATTTTTGCCTGGAAACTAAAACAGTTTCATTACAGCTTAAATATCTGACAAGGCAGCTGACTACCAGCTTGTGAAAAGCAATTATTTTGGACACCGATTACTTCCCATGCAGGCAGTGAGTGTTGTAACTGCAGAGAGCTGGGAAAGACCACGGCTCTCTGTGTCGGACTACAGTATCTGGAGGAGTTAATTAATGTTATGGGGTGAGGAGGAAGAGAGAAACTCTGCAAATACCCAGCTTAACATTCAAATTAATTGACATGAAATAACTTCATATGTTTAATTCTAATGCAATTAAACTATTAGAAAAAACACAGTCTAGGGACAGATAGCTCGTGCATCTGGTGCAACAGCCAGAGCAACATCAAGTTCCCATAGCAACATATTTGTTAGAAACAAGGCAAACACACTTCGGATGATGTGGTTTTGGTTTTAATCTACCAGAGTGACGACGACTACACCAACAGGATTCAAAATACTGAGAGAAAATTGAAGAAATTAAGAACAGATATGAAGACTTAATTTCTTCCCCTGAGCTGGGAGGGCATTGTGGCGAAATCTGAACTAAATCTGGAAATGCAGGTGCTAACGTGGGTAATTGCAAAGGCAACTCAGCACCGCATTGCATCAGTACTTGCATCTATACCATAGCCCACACGTGGGCTCTGCACAGCTCGGCCGTAGCGGATTTTGGCCGATTTTAACATCCCGCCCCTGCAGACAGAGGCGATGGCGTGCATGGCTGCTCCGAGGCCAGCTGATGCTTTGTGTCAAGGTTCAAAGATCCTCCTTAAAATGACTTCATTAGTAATAAAGAGGAAAAAAGGCCGCAAAACCAAAAACCTGTCAGTCATTGCTACAATTGTTTATGGATTTTAGTGAGCCGTGTCTAATTCTATGCAAAAAGACGAGGGATCCCGGTACATATGAGATCACATTATTATTATTTTTTGAAGGCGGCTGCATGCAGATTTTGTTCCTGAAGCCGTTGGCAGATACTATGTTCTTTGTACATCATTTTATAGGTTGGGCACTGAGCCATAGGATGGCTTAAAAACTTTGCCCAAGCGAAACAGGAGAGGGAAGATCAAGGGGGGATGCTAACGTAGATCCAGGAGTCCCACAAAGTACCTGAGCCACTGCAGCTTGTTCTTCTTCCTGACATCAGCTTTAAACCAGTTCAAGTCACAACTGGGACAAAGAGGAGCCCTAAACTACAGCAATACACATGAATTGAGCAGACCTTCCACTCCTGGTAACTCAGAGATTTAGGTGGTGGGGTTTTTTAACCAATTAGATGCATTTGGGCTTCTGAAATAGCACTGAGGAAGGAAGGTCAGAAAGCAAACAAGATACTTGTAATGATGGTCAAGAAAGGAAAAGAAGTCTTGACCCCAGAGTAATGGGAAACACCTTTGAGTCTTTAAACACCCAGGCTGCATTTGGCAAGGTCTTTTAAAGGTCTCCCGTGAATGACCTCTGTTTGTCTCCACAGAAAAACAGCAGGGAGGCCACTGGGCAGGATTTGACCTCTGGATTCAAGAGTATTTACCTAAACTTAATGCTTAGCCGCAGTTCATTCATTTACCTTTTCCTGAGGAGAAGTTACAATGCCATCTTTGGATATTTTATTTCCAGCCTTCAGCCAGGCACAAATCTGCATCCCTCCAGACTGATGCTGTTCTGTTGAGAGGATACCCTGAGCCTGAATGGGGCCAAGCTGCTTTCTCGAGGGACCTTAGTTCTCCGGGTTTTGGCTGCGATTGAAACTCTCCTGCCTTCCTGGGTTGCTGTTGAAGCACTGTTTTTATGCAGGTAGTAACAGGAGCCTTTTACCTTTCTCAAGAAAGTCCTAACTATGGGGAAATTTAGTTTAGTTTGCTGATCCAAACTGGCTACCAGCCAGCCTGGGTGTGCTATTCTCAGCCATTCCTCCTCTTTGTATAAACAATCTAATATTTATTGCAGCCATGATTTCAACTTCGATTTTTCTCCAATTAAGATTTTTCTCCTTCTTCTTCCCTAAAGGACCACGCTCAAACACGTCCACACTCTGCTGCTGAGGGTAACAAACGGGCCGTGTGCTCTCCTGGACACCACTTATTTTCACATTTTTGTATTTTCTGTGAAGCAGAATGTATTTGTTTGGTACAATCTGCATTATTTTATACCTCTTCCTTCTTAATTCTGTAAGGTCCAACCGTTCATCATCTTGACTTCTATTCCCCAAACTCAGCTATGCTTTAACGAGGTACGTGGCCTTTAAAACTATGGATAAGGAATTCATTCGCTCGTCCTCACTGGCAGGCAGGTCTTTTGCCATTGCAATCATTCATGCGTCATTATAATCTCGTTCTGCCCTTTCCTCTCACATGCAAGGCAGGAGGGAGACAGACAATTGTTAGATTCAGATTAGATATTAGGAAAAAAATTATCTACACTGAGGGTGGCCCAGGTTGCCCAGAGAGGTGGTGGATGCCCCATCCCTGGAAACATTCCAGGCCAGGTTGGCCGGGGCTCTGAGCAGCCTGGTCTGGTTGGAGATGTCCCTGCTCCTTGCAGGGGGGTTGGACTGGATGGGCTTTAAAGGTCCCTTCCCACCCAAACCCTTCCATGATTCTATGAATCATTAACCTCGATCTATTTTTCTTTTTTCTCCTGTCTACATTCCAGTCTGCAGTGCTGCTTCAACCATTCCCATTTCTCCCCCAGGACTACTGAAAAAGCCCCTTCTGCCTCACTCTCTGCCTTTTTAGAACCCTTTTTCACCCATTCTATAGAAATGGCCCCAATCTGCCTTCCGTCCTCAGTAAGTGGCTGTCTCTACTCTGGGACCTCTCCCAGGTCACCTTATTTGAAATGCTCTGTGCAGATAAAGCAGTAGAAGTCATTCAATTACTTTATTTCTCCTGACCTCTGCCACCCCTAGGGAGATGCTTAGGAAATGGTTTCTCAAAACATGAATTTGGGTGATTCTTTTTACCACATCCAAATTTCACAGTCCACCGGGTTTTTCAAACACTGCTCTTGTTCTGCCTAGTCTGATTTTTTCACATTATACACGAAGTCTACACCGGGATTAGGAATTACAATAGTTCAACTGCTTTTCTGAAAATGCTAGGCCTGTATAAAGCATCTCTAGGAGAAGTGGATGCCCCATCCCTGGAAACATTCCAGGCCAGGTTGGCTGGGGCTCTGAGCAACCTGATCTGGTTGGAGATGTCCCTGCTCCTTGCAGGGGGGTTGGACTGGGTGGCCTTTGAAGGTCATCCCAAACTGTTCTACGATTCTATGATTCTAAGTTTCTCATCACCAGAAGCAGGGACAAATATAAAAAAGCTCTCCAAGGCATCTGCTAGTCTCAAGTCCTTCAAACATACTGAAATTACCTTACACCAAAGACTTGAAGTGTGCGCCTAACTTTTTTTTTTTTACTGTCCCTTTATATTGGCTCCCCAGCTACAGAAAGTATTTTTCCATGTAATATTCACATTAGCTTCCAGCACGGAAATGTAATTACCATAATAAGATTTCTTAAAACTTGGCTTTTATGTTGTCAACTGCATTAAAATTTAAATCTTATGCCAAGTTCAGAAAATAGCTCTAAAAATGTAAGAAAAATACATGTTAAAATCAATATTATTAAGAATGAAATGGACTAAACTGGAGGCAATCAAGCCTTTCATTCCATATAAAGAAATACTGTAAAATTATAATAAATTACTTTCATTTTATTGCTTGGTAAATTGCTGCAATATCGGTGTCACTGCAGCAGCACTGCTTTCACCAAAGGAGCTCTTCACCACTGAGCATCGTACAAATCTGATAACATTTCCATTTCTTGATGATGCACCTCATGTGTAACTTCTTCTACAATGTTAGCATATGTTTTAAAACCTCTCCTATGATGTTTTTCATGGTATCATTTATTATTTAGACACTTACTCACTTCTTCCTAAATCTTCAGGCCACTTCACCTCAGAACATGTAAAATCCCATTGTCTGGTGCTTTCATATACCAGTTCAAAAGCAAATCTAGAAAAATACGGGTGGACCTGTTTTCTTTTGTAACAGCTTCACTTACGCTCAATTACAGATCATCCTGATAGTACCAGCTTGATTTATCAACAGTTTTTCAGAATGCATTTTAAGAATGATGGAGACAAAGACAAGTGACCAAACTACCAGGGTTTAAGGATGGCATTTGGTGCGATGTTGGTACCAGCCCTGTGCTCTGTTGCACCAAAGCAACACAGAGAGCATCGTCCACGTATTTACATCCAAAACTGTCTCCACTCCCACTGCAAAATCATGCAATAGTTTTCGTTCCTGTTCTCCCATTGCACTCGTCACAGCAGCATTTGTGCATGCACTGGTAGATGCTTTCTGTCGCAGATTAAACTGGAATTTAATAGTATTGCATTTCATGCACTCATGCACATGATGCTGGGCAAAAATTCATCGGCCACGCTGAACAGTGAGCTGGAGCGACAGCAAGGAACGGAGCTGAGAGGGACGTGCTGCCTCCACCCAGGGACAAGCCTCTTGCACAGCCACCCCTTCTCTCTGGGCAAACACGGGAGCTTTACAGCCCGCCCAGGTTTAAGATCATTTATTCCTTCCAAAATCTGAGCCAGTTCTGCCATGATGGTAAAATGTTATCGTTAATCCTTGAAGCGTTCCCTCCAGTGCCTTTGTGGACAAGCAAACAGCTACTCCCAAATACAGATCAGCCAGCTGTGTAGCGTTCAGTCCTGAAAGAAAACTGCAATAGTTCTAACTTGAGGTCAAGACAAGAAAAGGGCAGTTATTGCTAATGAAACAGTGAAACTTTCTGCCCAGGGGTGTGCAAAGAGCCCATGGGATCACAAACCATGAGCAGTGGATGTAAATGTACTGGATTTACGCTGAAACGGGCGTTCTTCGTGTATCTAATTACTCAGTTGAGTAACCAAAGCAGTACAATCTAAGCAGGCGTGTCTCTTTGTTGAGAAAGTTTTCTTTTCATTTATCCACAACAAGTAGGCCAAAAGGAACAACAGGATGAGACTGAATTATTTTTTACCCCTGAAAAAAAAAATACCAGGAGTTAGTGACCGCCCAGAGAAGTTTTTTCGCACACGCAGTGTGTCTTCCACTGAGGGCAAGTAAAAAAGAAGTAATTTTTATTTCTTTAAGTAACAACTTGTTGCATTTACTCCTTTCTCAAGCAGCAGTAGCATTACGTTAACTAACAGGCGAGCAAAGCAAATCGACTCAGCACAAACACCGCGGGTTTATCGGTGAGCAGAGCTGCTGCCTTACCTGCTGCTCCTCGAAGGCCACACCACAAACCCAGCAAAGCTCACGGGGGGTTTAGGCTCAAAACCCTGCCAAACAAAGACCCTCGAGCAATCCTGAGCCTGGATCAGCCAGCTCCGGGCAGGCCATGACAGCACGTAGCCGCGGCCTCCCAGGCCTGCTGGCCTCAAAGTGGGGAATACAAATATAGATTTTCAGGATTCTCACACCAGGGAGGAGGATGCGATAGTAAAAACGTTTATGCAATGAAAAGATTCCATACATGTCCCAGATATGTAATGCTACTGCCACATTGTTCTTTCCCTTTATACACCTCAGACTTACATGCAGGACGCTTAAATAAATACCAAAGCATTAACTTTGCCACCAATCTGTAAGATGGGACGATATCATCATCCCTATTTTGCCTACAGAACAGCAAGCTACACCAAGACAGAGGTAAAACAAACAAAAAAAAAATCATTACTTTCTGAAATGTCTGGAAAATATCACGTGTGTCTGAGACTGTCAGGACCGGCGTTTTCAAAGGACTTTGCATCACTTTGCTGAACCATAACTGATTTCCAGGGCACAACCGCAAGTCATCTCGAGTGTCACCGCAAATTTCTCAGCACTTAAATAAACTGCACTAAAGAAACCGCCTGTGGTTTTTGGGTGGTGTCATAGGTTTGACTAAATATTGCTTAAAACAAGGACTTATATGTTTTCTAGAGAGAAGAATCCCCCGTTTTACCCACAAAATTATAGCCAAGAGATAATGCAAAAAGCATCCCCATTGAATTCTCCAGTAAAACTCTCACTGAACACAGCCACACCTGGATTTTCATCCCACTTGGAAAATAAAGCGATGGCACAACAATTCAGAGCTACCGGCGGTTTGTCTCCTAACAAACCTATTTTAAAATAAAATAAGATAAATCTTTAAGTGACAAACTTGCATTGTGCTTCCAATTGGTTTCAGACAAGCAGAGGTAAATTGATGTGCTGACCTTTCTCAGGGGTGCAGGACAGAGCGATTTCTTTTCCCCTTTAAGCACCATTAAGTGGATGTGACATTCAGTCGAGATCTTATTGACACGTGAATATTCCCCACACAATTACAGATCCCGCACGCTCAGCTGCTGCTCCTGGATCAGGGATAACGAGAAACCAGAGCGAGCAAAACACTTCACGTGCGTTTAAGTACCGAATAAAACCGCCACTTCACTTTTTAAATTCCAGTTGTGTTATAAATCTCATCCTTTCCTTCCTCTCTTTTAAAAAGCACCAGCACTGGCATTCGCTCGAGACGCAGTTTTAAAAGGAAATTTTCACCCCTGTGCTGCTCTCGCTCATTAATTATTTACCAACACATTCAAAATACAGCAGCATCGATCGCAAATTTGTAAGGAAGGCCGACTCCTATTTTGCACCCAAAGCAGACGGTCGTATTCTTTCCATGTTGTTGTCCACCCCATTTTATAATACCGATCCTTTGAATATTTTAAGAATTTACTAGAATATTCAGCAATTAGTTCTCCACATGGGTCCTTCCATGGCCATTTCTCAGCTGCACGATTTCAGGAATAGATCAACACAGACTGCGATATCAACATTTTACTGAGGAAAATGCTGTTGATTTAAGTCAGCGTTGTTTCTCCTAATGGTTCTGGCTCCCCGCTGTGCGAAGGCTTCTCTGCCCCATCCTTGCGTTCTCTGGAGATGATACCACAGAAAGATAAAAGGCCAGAGGGTAATTATACTGCTTTTCATTGCCACTGATCCCGGAGCATTGTGTAAAACACATAAATGCCTCCTACACACAGGCCTCAGACCTAAAGGATTATCTGGTAACTACAGAAAGAAATACGGTTATTTTTCAAAGATTAATATTAGAAAAACTCCTTTTATCTTCTTCTGAAATATTTTGCTTGTTGCAGCTAACCTATTAGCTCGGCTGTAGAAGGATCTGATAACAGATAGCAGTACCTCTAGCAGTGCAGATACTTCTTCTACAGCGATGGAAGCACAGATAAACTTGGAAATAGAACCAGAACTATGATGGCCATTTCTGCATATATTCTCCCCAGCCTTCAGCTGGGAAAGTTGCTAAGTCTCCAAGCTAAAATAATTGATCCCAGAAATACCTTGTAATGACTTCCAAATCATAAAGAAAGGTCTTAATGCTCAAAGATTCTCAGACAAGGGTGTTTTGGCATTTTTCAACTCATGCTGTGGATAAACTGGAAAGGTGTCCCAGCTTGCTTATCCCCAGCCGTAGCGCCTGTGTTGCGCCAACAGTAAAAAGCAGCTTTTGTTGGTAAACCAAGCAGCTCAGATCTCTATCTAAGCTTACGGTTCCAAGTGCTTTTGAACAAGGTGCCGCCTTTTGACGTCCTTTTGTGATTAACAACTCCACTCCAAGAAGCCAAAACCCAACCCTGCAAATCCCAGACCAGCTGTCGAAACGAAAGAAGGGAATGTATGCGCCACCACATACGCGGGGAGATCCGTGCCCACTGGTTTAGTACATCAACCACAAGATATTATTGTCTATTATACCATAATAGTCATAATGTTTTCATCCACAGTCAGGCAGATGTTACTTAGGCTCCTTCCACCTGCTCCTCTGCGGCGCAGAATGACTAAACAGCCCCTAAAAATAACGTGCTCTTACAGAGAGGGGGGAAAAGAGAATATTGCATCTGCCCAACGAAACAAGAGTCAATCAGATTTGCAATCAGGAATCATAAAACTCTTATTATTTTTTTTATATGACGATTCTTTTACTGGGATATCTGGAGGGGATAATCAATAGAAGAAAGTTTCTTTTTTGTGATTACTTTACCATATGGAGTAATTTTTCCTTGACGTGAAGGGGGGGATTTCTTCTGATAAGCTTTTGAGCAGAGCAGCGAGCATTTGCATCCTTGACAAAATGAGTTATCTAAAATACTACATTACTGATTTTCATTAATTGATATCTCATGTGTTCCCTTCTAAAACCAAGGCACGAGTACATTTGTAAAATCTCTCCAGGAGGAGGAGTAGAAGGTTAAACTGAAGAGTGTTTATTTTGGATTGGAAAATAAGTCACAGATAATTATTCCAGATCTGTCTTATTCCCTTTAATAACTCATATCTGTTACAAGGCTACTACTGTCCACGTGCCCAGTATGCTTCTATTAGCAATACATAGAACTGGGGGGGGGGGCAGGGGGAGAAAAAAAAAAAAAAAAAAAAAAATAGAAGTCCACATTTCAGTGGGGTAGGAAAAAAACAAGATAAAAATTCAGAATTATCAAAATTATCTATAGTCCTAGAGCTGGAAAAATACACATTTGCTTGCAAAACTTCAATTTCTTTATTCTTCCTGGAATGACTAGAAATACTGAAAACATGGGGTTGGATTTTCTCTTTCATTCATGAATCTCTCTCAAACACACTAGAGACCCTGTGGTATATGAATACTATATGAATATATATATAATATTTATACCAAATATAAAATGAGCAGCAGCTTCTAATCCCTGGCTGGGTAAGAGCAAGGAAGAGAAGATTGAAAAAGTGAAAAAAAAGCAACCATGAAGCAATGATATTTAAGAAAAAGAAAAGAGAGGACTAGTTGCTTTAGTGATTTTTATGGCAGTTATTTGAAAGGAGGTAGTAAATCAAGAAGGAAAAAAAGAGGAGGGGGGCAATGACAGGGGATGTAGCTGCCCTGTGGGCCACAAAAAGCACACGCACCTTTCCCACCACCGCGGCGGCGCTGCTGGTGAGCTCTTCCATGGACTCAACGGAGCAGTGAGACCCAGGTGCCACAACTGCAGTGCTACAGGCACAGCAAGCAATTTCCAGAAGCATTAGAGCTTAGGATTCTCAGTGCTTCTGAAAATAAAACCCGGTAACTAGATGCAACTCACTTTTTTCCAAAGAGAAAAAAAAAAAAAAAAAAAAAATCATCCTCGATTTTCCTGATTCTATTCTTTAAAACATGAGGTTTAATACCGTTTAGAAACCTCCGTGCTGCAAATCATGTATGCAAATTACTACATAAACACTGACTTCTAGTAACATCATCCCCACCTTTTCGCGTGTAGTACGTTGAGAGACGGATTTAGACGCACACTCGCAAACTCCATTTGAATTTCCAACCAGACACAATGCCGAAGTTTCTGTAGTTTTACTGTTATGCGTTCAAGCATTTCTAATGTTATGTGTGTTTTAGGCATTTTTAGGAAGAAAGATGGAGTGAAAAGTAATGAAACGAAACACTTCGCTGCGGCTCAGAACTTCACGCTTGAACAGGCTCCAAAATGCAGAAGGCTTCACCCTGTCTTAAAGTTAGAAAAAGCATTTAAACGAGCGCTGGACAGCTTGCACATCCTCCACCCAAAGTCGCCTCCAAAAGTTACAAGACTCAGAGCGGCACGCTCGCTGCCAGGAAGCTTTACGACCACGTGTACATTTTTCCCATACACATTTCCCGGGCAGCCTGCGGACTGGCTGCACGGCCACGGCGAAGGACAAGCAGCATCTGCCGGGCTAAATGTGTTGGGTAAGAGGGAAGCGCTGCGGTTTGTGTAGATCCAGAAGACAACGTCTCTCCACCCACGGGCGAGGGTTTTTACCCACCAGTCTCTGAATATTTATGGCTGCAAAGCGCAGCTGCGCTGGAGCCGGCTTGTCTGCACCGTCTCACCCTGGAACATCCCTCAGGACGTCACCTTGTCTTTATTCATGCTTCAAAGAGGACGTGCTACTCAAAATGCAGGTTGCTTTATATTAAACACTTGTACAGCCCCCGTTATTACGGTGTGAAATAGATGTAGCTTGGCCCTACAGACCCTGTTTTTGAACCTCAGGACATGAAGCACACAATAATTCAATCAACTGCCAAAAGGCGCTGAGGAGAGCTGCGGTGATGGGTTTCCCACGTCTCGAGCAGCTATGTAACAGTATAGAAAGGGAGGGAGATGCGCATCCGTAGATAACAGAATGGCTGTGTAACGATACTGCACGGACACAAAGCGTGGTTTTAACCAGCACGGATTACATCTCCAGGCATCATTGCAAAAGCAAGAGTGTACATTTCGCCAAGGAGGAAAGAGCCGCTCCTTCCAGAGCTCCGACTCTACGTGTCATCCAACAAATAACATCTCTGCTGCCTTCCCGGCACCCCATCATCGGTGTTCCCATAACAACAGAGGAGATGGCCCCGCCGACTCCCGCTCCGCTCGCTGCTCATGTACAACCCCAGCACCAAAGGGGAACCAGATCTGCTAAAATACTTTCAGGATCTTCAAGGACCAGATCCTTAGCCAGTACCTCAGTCTCACAGAGGGTGAAATACATCTGCAGTAACTCTTATACTCATCCGATATCCATTTCAGGGGTTTTTTATATGAAAGAAAACTTACAAAAGCCAAATAAAAGAATTTAGGTGCAAAGCTGGAGAAAAAAAAAAAAATCCAGGCTGAAAAAGAAAAAAACCATGCCGCAATCTAAGAGAAATTCAAGTTTTGTAGCCCCTAATTTCTCCTGAATCACAGTGAGATTTACATATTTAATTCCATCAAGAAGTTTTGCAACTCTCTACATCATTTTCTATGTGGAGTAATACAATGTACAATAACACAGCGAAGCTTAAAGCACTGTACAGAAAAACATAAATCACGCCATACCCCATGAGCTGTAAGGGTGAGACAGAAGCAGTAAAACAATAAAGGATATTTGTAAAATAAATACAAACAAAATAAAACCTAGTGAAGTTAATTGGAGATTCAGCAAGGAATTCAGAGCTAATACTTGCTCAAAGGATCATGCTGTCCCATAAAGATTTCAGATTTCTTCAAGGCCTTGACAAAAGGTCTGTCCAATTTGGTCATATGCCTGCAGAGTTAATTATGTATAAGTTTACTTAATTATTCATCCATTTATTAACCACACCTGCCCTAGAAAATACGGCAAGCGCTCTTCTTCAAACACATTGCTCTTTGCTGTAACACAACCACCCCAGCAACTTCTTTCTCCTTGTATATTTATTTCTGTTTATTAAAGGAAATAATGGCAGCACAGCACTTGAAAAACATTTCACGGTGTGTGCAAATATGTACCCTGAAGGGAAGCATCTTAGAGAGGACGCGCTTCTTTCCCTGTTGTGAAACAAATGAGAGAAGCCATTCATCAGCCTAACCACCCCCCTCTAGACCCTAAGAAAGTCCAGGAGATTATGGGTTTGAGGTTGGAACAAGAGTGACTTTCAATAAATGGCTATCCTTCCTCATTTTTGCTGTAGTCTGTCACCACGTCAGGTTCACACTGTGCCGCGTTCCCTCTCCACAGCGGGCTCTGACCCCAGGGGAACGTGGGCAGCGCGCGGCTCCTTATCGCATTGACCTTTCCGCGGCTCGGCGCTCCGATTAGCTGTTCTTAGCAAGAGAGCCATAAAAACGCTGTCGCGTCTCGGTGACAAGGCTAGAGAGGTCTGAGTAGATCATCGAGCCACGCAAAATCATCATCTAGATGATGCATTAGAGTGCTAATGGTTTAGACTTGTGAAGGGGAAAAAAACCTGGTAATGCAAGCAGAAAATGGTACACGGAGTTTATTTCCTAACAAGAAATGTCATCGCCAGTTCTCAGGCTGCTGGTGGAGAAAGGTTAGCCTAGCCTCAGGTGCATCTGCTGACAAAAAGAAATCAGCAGGTCAAAGCAGCACCAAGCGATTCGCTTGCTTTGCTCTCAGGCTGATCCCAGCGGGACCCCTCGTGCTGCCACCCTGTACATCTATCAGCCCAGAACGCGCGGCACCGACACCCGTGCCTCAGCCCACACGGCAGGAGGCTCCCGGGGTGCAGGTCTGTGGTCAGCTGGCTGTGGATTCAAGGAGCACACAGCCAGTTGGAAGAGTCCATCCTTTCGACGTGTTCAACACCACTCCTTGCTGGTCCAGGCCCAGAAGACATAGAGGTCTCCACACACACAAGATTCACATTTGCTTAATTCTTAAAAAATAAAAAAATAAAAAATCAAGGTGCTACCACGGCTAGCTAGATGCCCAAGTATCTCCTGTGCAGGTGCACAGGGGACAATGTTGGATGAGGAACTGCAAGAGATGCCATGCTCTGTGCTGGCAAACAAGGGATGAGAAAAGAAGTTTCCGGATCACCTGTCAGCGTGAAAACCCCTCAGGTGGAGAGCTGGCAGCTGTCTGAGAAGTGAACAGTACCTTTGTACCTACCAAAAATGAGGAAAAACCCTCATTCCTCAGGTATAGCACGTGTAAAATGGGAATAAACAAATAACATTTCATCAAGAGTGCCGCAATATTTATTAATCCCTCATGTTAGTTGAACTAATTAATAATATAACAATTAGTGAGAGCAATTCCCCAACAGGATTACCACTGAATTATGAGAGTAATTGTTCACCAGAACTTTATTTAGCTAAAACCTCTTCTCTGGCAAGAAATTCTGTGCGCAGCTTGCCCTAAGCTTCAATCACATAATTACTTTAGGGTGAATTATTTCTGACCTGGGTAACTCCACGCTTCCTTGGGGTACTGCAAGCCACACCAAGCAGTAATTTCATTTTCCTTGCGCTTACCCATGACGCAAAGACTTTTGTCATTTCCGTGGTCACACCGTCCTTGCATCGATCCTAAACACGCACCAGGCACAATCCTGTAATAAGCACAATGCTTGTGCTCCAGGCCAATTTGAGATCATCTGCTCTCATACGAAGCTGAGCTGAATCAAATTGATGCAGTCCAGAAGAATTTTTAAGGTTGCCTGGGAGCTCAGATGAAACTTTTACAGAGGGCACAATTATATAAACACTCATCGACGAATTTGGACTGATCCCCAGAAGGACAAGAGGCCCTTGATGTGACTCTTGTAAGAGTTTCAGTTTCCCAAAATATTTTATTTCCTCAAAATGCTTTTTTTTTTTTTTTTACAGCAAAATGGGAGACAGCATATCTATTGCTAAGAGAAGACTAATTTTTCTTTTTTGATTTTGCTATTCAGTTCAGGAGGCTTCAAGACATGAAACTAAGTATATTCTCACAATAGAAAAAGCCATAGGCACAAAAGCTCTTGATTCCCTTTTTTTTAATTATTTTTTTATTTTTTTTTTTTACTGCAGGTGAGATCAGCACCACATGATTCATATAGCTGAACATTTCTTGGGCTTAAATTCTCAGGTTACATTTGATTTTTACCAAATGTGGCCTATTTGAGAAACCAAATGCTGCTGCTTGTAATCATCAGATTAGCCTCATTACCCTGAAATGAACCTAAATCGGTACAGATTAGCACCCCTGAAGCAGCTATCATTTCACAGTAGGAGATTTCAGCCTAGGATCCGCCGGATTCATTTGCACACCGCAATAAGCCCCAACCCATCTCTGGGGTAACCACGGGCAGAGGAGAATTTGACCGCAGGAGCGTGTGGATGAGAGGCGACCTGGAGCACAGAACAGCTTCGCTTCACACTGTAAATTCTGGAGACCCAAAACTTCTGGAGAACCAGAGCAAACTGCTCATATGGCATATGTGTGGCCACCAGCAAAGAGCCCAGCGACGGCTGGGAGATTGCTGGGAGCGCAGGAGAGTCACGGGGTCGTGGTTTTGACGCAGAACCAACATTTCTACATCCATAAGCTCAGATAAATTTGATTCAGACGCGAAGGGAGCTCTGCTTTGCAGTGTACTCTGCCTCCCTCTCCTGGCCTGTTCCTGGGCATTGTATAGACCAAAAACTTTGGTGTAAATTTAAATGAAAGCAGCATTAGCCAGATTAGGGTTTTTTTGTCCATTTAAGATGTCCGAAGCCCATAGACAAAACCAGTGGAGCCCCGAGGAAATCCTTTCTGTCATTAACCTACCAACCCCGCGCTGAGACTTCCAAAAAGAGATTTTGCCAGGGACTGGCAGCTGTGACAAACGCCCAACAAAAGGAAAGATAACAGACAAGCCCAAACACCAGTAATCCCTCTGCAGGATCACAAGCATGGGTATCAGAGCCTAACAATTTCTACTCAGCTTTTCTTCAAATAAACTGTTACAATCACACTCTCTCATTAATCATTTTAAATTTATTACAAAATGCACTCCCCAAGGGAAAGAGGGGTGGGAAAAAAGCATCAATCTTAAGCCGTGATTCCCTAATTCAATCAGCAAGAATGAAAGCAGCAAATCTCAAGTGAAACGTTATCAAGCTCAATGAAAGTGGAGCGTAACAAAATCCCTCTCTCCACAGGGAAACCCTGACTTTCCTGGAGTGGAGAGCACTGGGGCATTCCCTGGTAACTGGGGCCAGCTGGGTTATGAAAGCTAAAAGAGAAGAGGAAAAAAAAAAAAAGAAAAAAAAAAACAAAACAAAACTAAAAAACCCTGTTCTGCGTACAAGGCAAAGCAGCAGCTCCAGCCTGAATTTGCATTTTTATGTGGATAAACATTAACGTACGCTTAAATGTTGGCAACGTTTGAAGTATCGGACTTCCAGATATATCTGGAACACACTAAAATGCTCAGGATTAACAGGATAATTAGCATTAGATGCAATCAGATTCTTGCAGTTAGATTCTTGAGACTCTCCTTTGTATTTTAAACTTCCCTGTGTGTACTTTGCCAGCAAAGCTGGAGATTATGTTGTCTTTGGTTTTTTCCACACAGTGAAAAACAGATATGAAATGGCAGAAAGACCCTCATGAAACGATGGCAACCACTTCGGCCACCTCTGATTCTAAGGAATATAAAATTTTAAATAAAAATGCAGAACTTCAGGGAAAAATGTCCCTTCTGAAATGCCTTTTCTGGGGTTCCTACATGTGTATAAATCTTTACAGGAGTTAACCCAATGTAATCTATTGTGAGGGTTAAATTACCCTTTAGCTCATTTACAGTTTGCCTTGAAGATAAAAGCTGTTTTGTATCTGCAAGAGCAGCATTTCGCTGCCTACAGAAAACAAACCGCAGCTTATCAATTCAGGGAGCTGACATTTATAAGTCCTGATGCATTTGCTGTCCTTACCACATTATTTACTAAAGTCTTGGTTCCTGAGTGGGGAGCAAGACAATCTCAGCTTTCAGTTACGAAATCGCATCTATTTATAGATGACATTTAGAAACAGAAAGCCCAAAAAGCCTTTTTCCTACCCTTCATTTTTTAAGCAACCAACTCAGCTGGGGCTGCCGGTATCAGCAGCCTGACTCGAATCCAGAGGAGTTTGTGATGATGGCTCAGTGGTTTGCAAGTCAGTGTGTTATCAGCAGATTAGCAAACACACAGCAAACTCTGAGATAACTCCCAGAAAACAAACTCCTCCCAGCTCCGCAATAGGCCACTGGAATTCTATTCCCCAAGCTGAACA
>JAAGAY010148574.1:1206-12609 GCA_011801015.1 Ardeotis arabs | reverse complement strand
AGGGGAAGGGGAAGAAAGGGGGAAGGGGAAGAAAAGGGGAAGGGGAAGAAAAGGGGAAGGGGAAGAAAAGGGGAAGGGGAAGAAAAGGGGAAGGGGAAGAAAAGGGGAAGGGGAAGAAAAGGGGAAGGGGAAGAAAAGGGGAAGGGGAAGAAAAGGGGAAGGGGAAGAAAAGGGAAAAAAAAAGAAAAGGGAGCTTTATGTTTTTCTGAGAACATTTGTGCTAGCTCTCAGAATACATTCCAAGAAACAGATTTTATTTTTTTTTTTTCCCAAAATTTCTTTTACTTGAAAACAGGCACTTGGTAGGAAATCCGGATCCATGCAGCGGCTGCTCAAGGAGCCAGCTGCCACCGGGGGTCAGCACCAGAGCAGAAAGGATATTTATTTTTAAAAAATACCAGCTTTTTTAGAAAAAACAGAATTATTCAAGTTGTGGGTACCAGCCATAGCTACGCAGAGACGGATGGAGAGCCATGTCTGAGAGATGGGCTGGATTATTTAGTGAGATTCAAGTCGTGGATAGAGGTATTTTTTAAAAAGTCCTTTGCCATCATTACCTGCTCGCAGGTGAAAGAGGAGGAAGCCCAGTTCCTCTGTAATCATAACAATGAGATATTGATCTAACCTGTTGCTTGATACGCAATGGGAGTCTTCCCAGACCAAGCAGAGCCCTTCGAGCATGCTGTGCTGGAGATCTTCAACGCAGCAGGGAAAAGACGACAACCTGCTATCGCAATACCCAGCACAGCCAAAAACTCTTTAATGGTTACCAGAAGGAATATCCCTAGGAAATTCATGGAAAGACTTTGCTGCCTCCAGATGAGGAAGAAACTTTGCAGACAGGCTGCAAGGCCCACGCCGGGGCAGGGTGAAGGCCTGAGCTAGCATGGGCCCGCAGAGCCCACTCCTAAAATTACACGTACATTCCCAGTTCAGCACACGAGTATAGTTTATGATGGAAACACAAGGTCCGCGTCAGACATTTGTCAAAGCAGCCTTGGATATCGAAAAAGAAATGCAGACCAACAAACTCAAGGGATCCCCCATGTGTTTGGAAGGCCGAGGCAGGGCCGGAGGGGTGTGGAGGGTTTGGCCTGCACAATGTGGCCCAGGCTCACGCTCAGAGGATGGGCAGAGCTGCCCCTTTCCCTCTCCCCTCCCTGGCCGCACAGAACAGAATATCCGGAACATCGCATGGCTCCGAGATGCGCCGGGACAGCCTGATGCTTTGCAAGCTTTTGCATTGCCCGCTCTCATCGCTTCACCTTTCCCGGCGGCGTCGCAGTCACCGCACCGCCGCTCAGCAACCCGCAGGGTTATTTTTGGCAGATCTGAGGCTGAGCTGTTTAATTTTGCAGCCACTGAAGCACCGCTGTTGCGGTGTCTGCGAAATCAAGCCCATAATAAGCACCTCCGCAAGACAACCTGAATGGCTCAAATGAGAGACAAACTATTTTTATCCATGCAGAGAGATGCTGCAGGGAGAACAAAGTTTCATTTTGCTGCAAGCTCTGCGTACGCTCAGAGCATCAGATGCCTTTTTTTTCACCAAGCCTTTACAGACGCACTCCGAATTTCCTGAAATTTAACTTATTTACTTTTTTTTTAACCATTTAGCTGAGGGCAGCAGTTTCAGCCTCCTTGCAGATGACGGCCGGTACTGCGCACGCAGAACATGACACGTCGCGCTGCAGACAGCGGCAACAAGGGCGCTTGGTCCCTGTCCCCAGCCACGCACCGCGGCACCGAAAGCTGCACACGTTCGGGGAGATCACGTAGCATAATTGCATTGCTCAAGTAATTGGGTGATCAGGGAAAAAAGGAAGAGTAGAAATACAAATATATTTAATTACCTGGAACTTTCTCTCAAGACAACAGGCAGCGAAGCCCAGTTGGCAGAGCAGCACTAACGCGGAGCTGGTACCGAGATGAATAAATTGTGATCAACCAGGCTCGCAGCGATTTGCTCCAAGGTCACTATCTCTCGCTGCTTTACTGGGAACTGTTAAAAAGTGCTGTTTGCATCAAGTCTTACAGAATGATATTGCAAAAACGCCAAGATGTGTCAGCTGATAATGCAGCAACCCACTACCCTTGGGACACAGCAATATTTTCTCTCTCTTCTGCAGAAAAAAAACCATCGATTTCTCTATCCTAACCTGTTTTCTCTTTACACAGAGGTTTCATCACACTACACTTTCCTTCCCAAAACTAATGGAATACAAACAATCCAATCCCCATCTCCTTCAACTTCTTTTTTTTTTTTTTTTTATTCAAAGCCAGGATAACGTATAGATCAAGAGTACTGTATTTTGGCTCTCTAGGAATGTTTTGTCTTGGAAAGGCTCAAGCATTTTTAATTTCCTCGTTGCAGCCATTAGTCAGGATGATAAAGCAGAGAGGCAATCTCTCAGCTTTGTTCAGCTGATTTCCCAGTTAAAATGTTGACAGCCTGGATATGTTCTAGTAAAATACTTCCATTATTTCATATCAGAAGTTAGGCAAGCTAAAAATATTCACTTACACAATTCTCAAAAATCCCCACCTTCCATAAAACAGGATAAGGCCGTAGTAAAGGCAAATACCTTGCTTAATGCCTTTCATTCCACCTCCCTTGTAACAACGCATGGCCGTCAAAATTGCCTCAAAGACCTCCAAAGAAAGGAAGGATAACTAATTCATGTTTGTAGTTGCAAATCTAATCATGCACATGTTTTCAGTTCATTATTCTGGTGTCATAAAAATATGATGGTTGCTTTCAATTTGAAGGAATTATTATACCCTTATCCTTTGCTATTCATGAACATTAATTGACAAAACCAAATTTGTCCATCAGGAGTGCAGACGAACACTACCCGTAATTCAATCAGGAGTAAATCAGCTGGCAAGTGGTTGCTACACAGATGCTGTAATAATTGAGTCCCTCTATTGAGATGACAGGGAACAATTTGTATTTAATTTATGCAAAGAGAAATATTTTCAGTATTTTCTTTCTGGTTTCTGTCATTGTGTTTTTTTTTTTGTCTGATACTTAACGGCATACAGCATATGGCAGTCCTAACATTTTGGAAAAGCTTTGCCTCTCAGTTTAAAGAATGAACCCCTCCTGCTGTGTGTTATATATAGGCACATATATATAATTGCATAACGCCACAGTCACTGCCCCGTTCTCCCTCCCGTGGCCGCTCTGTGCCGGGCTGGTTTCCAGCAGATGACCCGTGCTCAGCACGAGTGGTGGAGGAGTGACCTGGCCACGGCGAGGGTGGGGAGCAGACCCAGGGCACCGGGCACTGAGCTCATCTCCCAGCTGCCGCTCCCTGTTTCATCAGGGCCTGCAAGCCCAGAGCACCGCTGCGGGGAGAACAGCGCCAGATCCATCACTGGAAACGTGGATTTAGCGGCAGTCTAAGTCCAGCTTTCCCTCTACTTTAATACCCAGCCACCCTACATTCCTATTTTTGGAAAATACCATTTTCTCCCCTCTTCCAGGCAGGTACAGTCCATCACTCTCAGGACACCATCGACTATTTGGCCACCAGCAAGAGCCAAGCTCTGCTGTAAGAGACCCCTGACCCAGCATCCCAGCCATGCACCGCAAGTCCCATGAGCTTTTAAAGTCTGAAAAAAAAAAAACCAGGAGAACCACTCACATATCACAAACCCTCCCACCCGCTATACCCCGTTTTGCTCACTGAAACGCAGCCTCTGTTGATTTCTCAGGCACTTCACACTAATGTTTCCAGAGCATGAGCTAGTAGTCGTCTTTTGTACCCCTGCCCTTGGAGCCCTGTGCAGCCTCCGGGCCACCTGCGGCATCCTGAGTAAGTAGGAACGGCACAATATTTGTGTGATTAAAAGGAGAATATTGGAAAACAATAAGGGGTATAAACAGCAAGGGAACTCCATCCACGAGGCACTGATGGCTTTTTTCCTCCTGGGAAGCACAGCACTGCCTAACAAAGTGGAGACAGAGAGAAATGTCACCTTTTTTTATCCCTAGTAACAGCTCATTCCACCGAGTGGAAAAGAAAAATACTGGTGATCTTCCATTTCATTTCTGTGGCCCCTTAATCTGTTCCGCTGCGGCAGGAGCACATCATCCATCAAGCAGGATTTTTACTTCTTGCTTTTCTGGGGAGAGGTAAGCGACTTCTCCTCCGTGCTGGAGCTGGCCCTGGAGAGAATCAGATTGTGCTGTTCTCCCCTAAACCACAAAACTCAAAGGGCTTTTGGAGTAGTTCATTTCTAATACATTTCTTGTCATCTCAGAAAAATAGGATTTTGGTTTTGATAAAAGTGACACCACTTTTCTACAGCAACGCACACAACGTTATTTAGCATGACAACATCCTGCATGGGAAGCTGGCGGGGGTCTCGTCTACACGTTCTCAAGCCCCACAGTGATGAGCGCGGAGATTTGCGCTGGTTGCTTTCAGGCTGCTGAGGCCTGCCGTAATGCCAGGACGTAGACCTGGATGAGAGCTCCATCCCAAGGGAGCAGAAATCTTCAGGAGTAGGCAGATTTAGTAAAAGGAAGAAGGCAACATTCCCACCCCTGCCATGAAATTTCCACAAAATAACAGTCAGGCCTTGACCTTGTAACGCTGTGGTCAATAATTTTCTACTCCAGGTGTCTGCAGGGCTGGCCAGCAATCTCAGAGCTTCTGGTACCTGCACCAAGCATCACAAGTCCACAGCACAGGGGGACCAGGCTCTTGGGGATCACTGAATTCATCTCGCCTCACTCACCTGATACCTGCTCCTGCTTCTTATTTCCCCAAAACAAGGGGATCTGCTCATGCACAGGCCTAACCTGTGGCATCTAATTAACCAAGACTGTTCCAATCATCTTTAGAGACAAAGTCTCCATGCTATACACACACATACATTGTCTTCTCTTGGGAGAGCAAACGAAACAACTTGTTATCATGAAAAATTTATTACTCACTAATGCACGTAGGAAACCTGATGCGCTAAGTACCCAGGAACACGTTTCCAGCCCTGATTCTGCGTGGTCTCAAACCAACCGATTCAAGCAAATTTTATGCTGACTGTTTTCTCTCGTTGTCCATGGGAGGAAAGAAGAGCTGTCGCAAAAGGTTTGCTCAAACACTCTCGTAGCTGGAGCCCGAGCTCACCGGAGTGTTGTGCTTAAGGAAACCCGGGACCAGAAAGGATCGCAGCTTTGATGTGAACCCATTAAATCATCTTTCACCGTATGTATGTGGTAGAAAATAAGAGAGGGACAGAGCTCCCTAAGTGCCTGATGGGCACTGCTAACCTCAGCTTTTGGCCAGAAGGTGAAATCACATCACCTCTGCCCCATTTCAGCTCCAGGTAAAAGGTTTGAAACCAAATCCCATTTGGCTGGTGTTTAATTAAATCACAGAAAAATCCACAAGGGACTAAAGAACAAAAAAATACAGGAACACAGATGGTAGACATTCGTCTCTTCATCCTCATTTTGAAAAGTCAGAGATTTCCTTCAACATTTCACAAAGGGCAGAGATTTTCCCATAAATTCCTCCCCAACTGCCTGATGCATCCTTTAGAGCAGAAATATATAAGTTTTAATAAAGGACTTGGCAATAAAGGAGTTATTAGGCAGAGAAATGTCCTGCATGGAAGCACAATAAGTTATAGATAAGCATTGATTTGTGTTTTTATTTTTAAAAATCCTGCCTGCTCTGCTGTGACTGCTCCTCTATGAAGCTGCTCATGCTGCCTTTCCCTCAGACCTGACGTGCACTAGAAAACTTGTCTGCTCCATGACTCTGCCTCCTCTCTCATCAGGCAGCGCGCCGCTGCCAACTCAACGCCTTGTAATCACTTAAAAGCAAGTCAGCACACCAACAGCGGCTGATGCAGCAAACAGAGGCATTTCTTTGACCATCAGTGGAAAATTTGCTGCCTTCTCCAGTTAAAAGAGGAGGAGGCTGTTTGCTCCTTGGGCTCATGGCAGCTGGAGGTGCGAGACGCGGCGCCCAGCATGTTCTGCCATGAGGGAGCCTCTGCTTTGTGTCCCAGCTGTGATGTTGTCCCAGTACCGTTCAGTGTCAGGTGCACCCCTTCCCCTCCCATTCACCCACTCGGAGAAGCGCCGTGCTGTTGCGGAGATGCTAACGGAAACATCACTGCATTTTCAACTCTTAAGATAAAGTTTTGCTCAAGTTGTGCGTCACAGAAAATAAAAAAATAAAATAAAAAAAATCACAATCTTGGAATGACGAGATCTCTCCATACAAAGAGATACAGAAATGCAATCTATAATTTGTCAGAGCCCTAGGTTTGGACACATCAGATTCGCACTGTTTGCTTCAAAAAGCCCCATTCCCGGGGAAAAATTCATCCAAATCAGAGGGTATATAGCAGATTTTTTAAAAATGCTATTTTGTTTGCTTAAAAGCCATATTCAGGCACCAGAGGAAGGAATCCTACATTGCACATTCAGTGTTTTGTTTGCAATGAGATGCCAGACCTGATGAGATTCCAGGGGTTTCATTTCCTCTTGAGAAGAGCTCAACTATAAATGGAGGTGAAAAAGGCAAAAGCTTTGAGCCACATTACATAAATTTCTACAGAAGAACTCCTGAGAATTTTGCATCATGTCCTTAATTTTCTACGTGGTAGCCAAATCAAACTCACATCCATTTGTGGAGCAACCATCAGAGTGGGATACAAAAGACACATACCAGATAACATGTATGCAACTGAAAGAAAATACATAAAAGTTTCAGTGCAACATCTTAAAGTCTGGATGATTTTCAAATTACTTAAGCTTTCTTGTTCATTCTGGTCACATCTTGAACAGAGTTCCTTATTTCATAACCGATGGAAAATTAAGTGGCAAGATATAAGAAAAATTGAGAGCCTAAGTAATCAGCAGCATCTGTGAGCCAAGGAGTTAATGGTAAATTACAATTAATCTAATGCAGCAGTGAATCAGAGAATAATATACAGCTGTAAGTCCAGAGAGCTGCATTGTGCCAAACAAGTTGCTTGGGATTTGCCTGTGTATAACGTAAGTGGTTTCGCTGCAAAGCCTAATTCTTCAGGAGAGCCCTCAGCTCTCGCTCCATATATTCAGTACTTCATGGGAGGGCAGGGGGAAATAGCCTTCAAATTCCCAGTCTCACTCATCTTTAAGTTTGGTAGTGCTAATCACAAAGTTTTCAGAAATTTATTTTTTTTTTTTAATTCAGAAACTGTCAAATGGAAAAAAACCACAGCCTTTCATTTTGGCTTTAGCAAAATTTATAGCAAGAATCTGTGCCAGATTCCAATCCACGCTTCCAACAAGAAAGATCCCCCAGCGCTGCCTGGCAGACAGGACTTCCAGCGGAGACTGGGAAGATTCAGGACTGGGTTACCAAGCCACCTTCTTTCTCAGTTACTCCTTTTGGAAATCACCAGCCTTATAGTCAGGTTGGATAATTTTCAAAGGAGCATTCTGTCATGTACTGTAAGCAGCGCTTCAGAGGTGAAATAGAGATCAAGCGCTTGTGCAAAGGGCAGAAGAACTTTGGAGCAGGGCTCCCACGTGACACCGCACTCTTCAGAGTGATATTGTGATTACCACAGTACATCCTAGGGTGTTATGCAAATCTACAAAAACTATGCATGTATAATCAGTCCATTATGCAGAATCAGCTGCACAGAAAACTTTGCAAGTCTTCCATCAAACGGGAAGCCGTGCAGCTGGCGGGAGAAAAGTTCACTTCCAAGACATTCAATATTTGGTTTTCAGAGCAAGCTGCTGAAGAAGAGTGTTAGGTGAGAGGGGACGCGCATTGGCAACAGGGTGCCGCGCATCCTCCACTCTCTCCCCTGCTACACAAACCCTACGCCACAGCATATGAGCAGACCCCAGCTCTTCTTGCAGGTGCTTTGGAGGAAGAGAGTCCCATCCCTGGAAACATTCCAGGCCAGGTTGGCCGGGGCTCTGAGCAACCTGGTCTGGTTGGAGATGTCCCTGCTCCTTGCAGAGGGGTTGGACTGGATGACCTTTGAAGGTCTCTTCCAACCCAAATTCCCAAGTTGATTCTACAACAAAGGCAGAAGCTATAGAAAACACGAGATCTTTCCAGGTGGTACAAGAAAGTTATGCTGCCAAGTCTGTGACTTGTTTAGCATTCAGCATTTCTCTAGGCACATAGTTTGGCATTTAACTAAGGCCAGGACCTTTATAATTCCACACATCTCAGTGTTATTTAAAAAGGCCCAATGCCACCAGCAACAGCAATGTGGTACTGGCTGTCTACAAACCCTGCTCATGAAATTTGGGCTGTGTAAGTCAGAACTTGGCTCCACAGAGCTCCTCAGAAATTGTGGTTGCAAAAGAATCGCCGGGGCCAAGATCTGGGTTTATGCTTTATAAGGGCACCTACACAGCTCTAGATGATGTAGAACCCTTTCATAGCTCCATCCCAAGGGTCACTTGTCCAGGGGCACCAAGTAACTGCAGGTTGGTGTCCCAAACCTGTATCCACTCCAGTCCCCTTAGAACATCTTTCCTACCCATGTTAAAACCCTGCAGATCGAGGACAGCTTGGGTAGCCAGGTTCTGCAAGGCCCTGTGAACACAGGTGTATCCACCACCACATCAGCTGAAGTTCTGCTCTCAGGTACGCTGGGTATTTCTCATTATTGCCATGAGAACAGATAGCTGGCCCAGATGGAAATCACACACACCTGTAACCTACTCATTTGCTTTGGCTGTCAGTGACGTTCAGGGCAGCCACCCTTACATTGCATTACTCCTCAGGTACACGCAGCCTTCAGGTACAAGGAGACATCTAGAAAATCCTACCAAAATGATCCATCAGAAGGAAGAAAATCTTATGGTTGAGTTACTGAGGTGGGATTCAAAAGCCCTAGATTCACAAACTTCCTCTCTGGCATTTCCCTGTAAGAAAGGGCAGGGAAAAGCAAACAAAACTAAAATTACCACCTGTGTTTCCCCACCTGGCTGGTCTTACTCATGTGGAGAATGCACTGCTCACCCAGGACCAGGGCTTTCTCACACGTCTTTGTGTAACATCTCACATAACACGTCCACAGCCTTCAGACTGATCCCAGGCCGTGTAATACAAAACATTGACACCAAACCTTCTTGAAAAAAAACTGCCTGGCATTTCCTTGGAAGCAGCAGAGTAATTGCCAGCTAACGAGTCGTTCTCCTAGCTCAACCCGTGAAAACACTATGAGAGGCACAAGAGAAGTCACACAGAGATCTGCAACAAAACCCTGATATAGAATATTTTGGATCTCACCATGTAAATAGAAACACTGCAATCCAAACATCATTAGTTAGAGAATTGGCTTGGGAGAAGAGAGAGAGCGGACAGGACATTTTGGTGCATGTATCTTAGCAAATACGTTCTCCATCACAGGCAGTACTAAAAAAGCACCAGTAGGCCCAAGTAAAACAAGCACTACAAATTCAGATCAAGGGTTTTTATGGTATCATTGCAAAAATTCAGGGTTTTTCCACAGCCATAAGTAAACAAATCCATCCATTCTCAGAGCTTGCAAGCAGGGACAGGAAAAGAGAGCGAGGTGTGTAAAATTCCCTGTGCCAATCCATCAGCCTTGGGAACTCGGGTGTGAAGGAGGATGCTGGTGCAAAGCTCTGGACACTTAATGGACCAGTGCTCCAGAGCTCCTTTGCGGAGCAGGAAAAGCAGGAGGCAAAATCAGAAAATGTGGGTGTAGTCCTGTTACACACCCCCTCCTTAATACCCCAAAGGTGCAGACAATAAATAATCAGGCCCATGTGCAGAGGTGTTACAAATCTATGAAAACAACAGGGAAACGGAACAGAGCTTCCAGGTGCTACGGTAACACAAACAGCCAGAAAAAGCAAAGGAAAAAAAAAATAAACGCTTTGTCCTTTTTAGAACTGAATTCCAGAACAGAGACCCGCATACCTAGAGATGCTCCGTGCTGCAACAGTCACCCTCCAAAACAGCAAATCAACCTCCAGTTTGAATGTCGTCATTTTGAAATCGGAAAAATTGTTGTGCACGCATGTAAACATAACGGTAGCTTCCACTGCCAGGCAAGGAGCAGCTTGTTCCAGCCCACGTTAACCCCAGCCAGGCAATCACCCCAACCCTTGCCTTGAATTCACAACTGTTTGGATGCAAAGCTTTTAAGTGGTTTTGGGAGAAGTTGAGGCAGGCGTGCAAGAGCAAGAGGGGTCACTCAAACTTTCCCTCAGGAAAACACCAGGATTTGGGAAGAACTTGGGAAATGGGATGGGAAGAGGTTGACATTGCAAATGGGAAGCGAGATGTAGGACGCTGAGGTCACACGCACCCCGTTCCCCTCTTACCTGCTTCCATCAGCTGGCACTGCTGCCCAAAAACCTGTGAGAAGGTAACGGGGCCTGCGGCAGAGCTGGTCACCGGAGAGGGGTCCATCGCTCTCGTCGGGTCCCTCGTGTTGGTCATGGAGCAGAGCCCAGCAGCTGCGAGAAGCCTCCTGTCCCCCTAGGTCCTCGTGGGCAGGAGGAGACCCCCACTCAGCCTGCGCCCGTGGGGTGCTCCTTCCTCTCTTTCCAAGGCAGAGCAGTAACAAGAGTGGTTTCAGTTTAATGTCACTGATGGTTCCATCCAGCCCTGTCCTGCCTCTTCCAGGAGGGCCAGCTCTGGTGGCCTCAGGCACAAATCGGCGACAGGGAGCGAGGATTGGTCCCCCGTGAGGTACCGGCCATGGTTAATTTGCCAGTCTCTCCTCTTCTTGTGGAGCTGAGGCACCTACACCCGGCAGCCACCTCGTCCATCAGTGTGGGCACATCCTCGCTGCAGGAAATGGGGGGATTTTTATTTTTTTTCCTCCCGTGGGAGGCCCCCGGATGCCGCAGCCCCGTCCTCCCACCCAGGGCGCTCGGAGATGCCGGGAACCGGACAAATCCCCGCCTCCCTCCGCGCTCCCGGCCCGAGCCTCCCGTAGCGCGCAGCCGGCTCCCAGCCGATGAAACCGGTGCCCGAGGAGCCCCCCCGGTGCCCAAAGCGGGGTCCCTGCCAGCTCCCCGCCCCTTACCCCTCCTCACAGCCCGCTCTCCCAGCGAAACAGGCGAGGGGGAGGAGATGCAGCCGCCGTTCGCCGAGGTTTCCCCGGCCCTGCTGCAGCGACCCTCCCTCTCCCCCCCTTCCCGGAGCTCCTGGCCTTAACCCCCTCCCGCCCGCTCGCCGGGATGCTCGAGGGAGCGGGGGGGTGGGACCCGAACCCTCCCGGGGTGTTGGCCCCCGTCACCCCAGGGCTGCTTGCGAGAGAGGCCAAGAGTTAACTCCGGGAAAGTCTGGCACAGCTGATTCATCCCCCTAAAAAAAAAAAAAAAAAAAAAAAAAACAAAAAAAAAAAAAAAAAAAAAAAAAAAAAAAAAACAAAAAAAAAAAA
>JAAGAY010148573.1:1637-26773 GCA_011801015.1 Ardeotis arabs | reverse complement strand
CACTCAAGCAAGCCGTGCAGGACTAATACCTCGTGTTTTCCTGGGCAGCCTGGGCACCGCTGCCGTTGCTGTTTTCTCTTGCCGTTAATCCCGTCTGGGTACGGGATTCGTGTGCTCAGGAATGCCGATTCGCCACGATCTCTCAGGGGGTGTAAGTACAGGTTTAACCAGAGTCATCCTCAGAAGTGCTTGGATGAAATCTATGGCAGTTCTGTGAAGAGACAAACAAGCATTGAAAGGTGCAGATTTTTGTGGGTGTTTTTTTTTTTAATTAACATTTTTTAGCAACCATTTAATGAAAGAAAAAGACCGAATGGCTGTGGTTGAGGTAAAAAAAAGATATTGCTGTAAATTATATTTGGTTAATGGTAGGTTCTCTTTCAGCTGAAGCTGGTATTTTTAAATTTATATTTTAAACTTCATATCAGCAAGAATGTAAAGGGGATGATAGAGAACAAACCGTTTACACTGGGGTTAGCTGAGCAATTCCCATAACAGTGATTCGAATAAATATAATTTTCCTACGATAACACCAGAAACTAATTTCAATAGATAGGAGGGATTTTTATTGCAAATCCGTATTTTTAGTTTAGTTCTACAAAGAAACCTCTTACCTAACCACATTTTGTGAGGTCCCTGATCACTTTAGAGGCTCTTGAGCAGCTTCTTCGCGTGGGGCCCGAGGTCTCTGCAGCCCTGTCCTCCCGGGGGGGGGCTGCCACGTCCCACCGGACACCACCAAAACCTCGCTGAGGGATGATGAGATGGAGAAGCTTTAGGAGGAGCCCTGACCTTGTTAGACATCTGATAACCCAGCCCTGAGGCTGAAATTCCCCTGGAGCTGAAGTTTTCCTAGTTCAGCGGCTCTCAGAGGCGGGGTGGCCAGGGCCAGCCTGGTGCCTTGCACAGCCCGGGGTTCCACTTGTCCCGTCAGATCACACGGCTTTGAGACCATCTCCAGCCAGGAGGAGAGACTTCCCAGGGGAAAGGTATGATCTTGAAGAGTTTTACAAAGAGAACGTATCCATGCAGGTCTGCACATGTGGAATTTTTTTCCCAATCAGTGATCTTCCTTATGGAATGGCTTTGTCAAGCTTATACTGCAGCTGCTTAGAGTAGCTGGGGTCTGAGGTTGGTTTTTTTTTTGGTTTTGTTTTGTTTTTCCATTTGATCATAATTACAGTGCCTGCTAGCAAGAAGTTGTTGTTACTGTGCTATCCCAGCTGATCATTGCTGTTAGCAAATTTAATGCATGAAGGTTGAGGGGCATTTCAGCTAAGTTCAGCTGTTTGGCATTGGAAGTCCAAACAAAGAGCTGAAGCTTGCACACCTTTCATATTTAAAGGCTAAGCAATGGGTATCTCCAGGAAGCAAATAATTTCTGCTTTGAACCACACCCTGAAAGGATGCAAATGTCTTTTGAGCTGCTCATTTCTTTCCACTGGAGATAAAGAAAGAACCTGGATGATGAGTGTGGGCTGGACGACCAAATCAGCAGCCAAAGCCAACTCCAGCCTGAATGCTGGCGACACTGAGAAGATTGGCACTAAAACTAAAGCGGCGATTTTCAGTCTAGGGTTTCAGCTTTCCTCTCCGTCCTCCCAGCAGCTCAGGACAGGCGGCGTGAGGAGCAACAAGGTTCAGAAACACGTTCATGCTCTTGTCCCTGGTCACACAGGGATGTTGTGCAGCGTGGGCGTTCCCGGGTAAGGAATAGCAGCTATGGAGACTCCCTCTGAGGACAGCACTGGGAAATAAAAGCAGAAGGAAGATTCTGCTGCAAATCTACTGTTCTCCTTCCCACGCAGCGTGATGCTGCGAGAGAGGCTAGGAGAGGGATACTGGAGTTACACCAGAGCTGCAATCAATTTGCAGCAGGTTAAGCCAGAAAACAAAGACAAATCCCTGCTGCCCAGAGACCCACAAGGCTGGACGCAGCTGCTCCTCCTGGCAAAGCGATTTGCTGTAACGCACTTGTGTGGTCTCGCTTGGTGGGCGCCAGCTCAGCAAAACACAAGGGTGATGCTGGGGGCAGTGGGCTGAGGGGGGTTTAGGGGAGCGGGGTCCGGGGAGGGACAAGGCTGCCAGCACGGTGATGTGGCCAGCTGCCTCTGTGCCTCCGCGGTGGATGTACGGCTCAATGCAACTCTGGGAGCAGGGAGGGAGGAGAGCAGTGCTAATGATGCTGCAAGCACCCTCTGCTCTCTTGGGCAAACCTGGCATGAATTTGTTTATGAAATAAGGCAGAGAAGGAGCAAAAAAATCTAAGAGAGAGCAACACAAAATCTAAAGACCCCCTCCGTTCAGCAATGAAATACAATGGTACCATGGCTCCTCTTTTCACATCCCCCAACTCGGAGTGCAGGCAGCCCCTCCCGCGGCACGGCCACAGCACCGCACTCGCGTTTCACACCACGGAACGTAATGAGGCGGTGGAGCAGTGGGGGCATTTGTTTTGGACCATGGCACTGGGGATGGGACAACCCTGCCTCCCTGGTGCCCGTTGGCCGTCCCGATGCTACACGGCATTTGTCAGAGGCAGGGCAGGCAGCCAGCAGGCTATATTTAGCAACAGCAACAAAACAGGCAGCAGAATCAGCTGACTGGAGGCAGGGAGCACGGGGTAGTGTTAGACAGCACATATTCTGTACTGAAAACAGGGAGGGAACGAGCCGGGGAGAGACGCGGGAGCCGGGGGAGCTGAAGGCCGCCCGTCCCTCCACACCGGGCAGCAGCGCAGGTAAGGGGACGGCATGGCAAACCTGGGGTCCAAACACAGACCGTGTTCCAGATATTGCTGGGAAAGATCCGGGGTGGCAGCAGCCAGCGATGCTCAAGGCGTGGCTGGGAGGGGAGGCGTGGGGCAGGGGCTCCTGCTCGCTGTGGGGTGGGTGGGAAGGTGACCTGGGCATGGAGCGGGGCCACGCCGGCACAGCGAGCGGGGTGAAGGGGATCGCATCCAGGCTGGAACCCATCCATCCATCGGAAGAGTTTTACTGTAAATAGGTAATTTAATTTCCTTCCGGAGGAAGGGCACGCTAGCAGGACTTAGTTAACGATTAGCACTATCGTAAGTTAACCTGACGTGCCTGTGCCCGTTAGCTGAACCATCCGGCTGCCCCCAACGCCGGGGTCAGAGCAGGCCCAGACCCTGACACAGCTCGGGCAAGGGCGTGGGAGGAAAGGCAGAGATGCAAGCCGCCTTCTTCGTGCTTAAAGAAACGAGAAGAAAGGAGCAGAGAATAAACAACAGGAAACACAAAGGCTGTAAGGTTTAAGACAAGCATCTCCTGCTCTCAGTTCAGTAAATCCTACCTTATCTGACTTTACCAGTAGCACTTTAAATGAAAACCAGTAAGGGCCAGCAGCAGCTGGGGGAGGGATGGGCACCTCGGGCTCAGCACGAGCTGCTCACTTGCGTTTCGTGTGTGATCCGCAGCTTCGCAGAGAGGCTCAACAAAGCCAGATTTATTCCCAGCAATGACAAGCAAGGCATTAAAATAGCTAGCAAAGCACTTTTGTGTTTAATCACAGAACAAAGCTATAGTGTGTCGATAGATTATTCACATACAAATTCCATTGCAGGAAGGGATAGTAAAAAAAAAAAAAAAAGGCAAAAGGATCCAGGCTATATGGTCCTTTCTGCCGGAAGGGGAGATAAGCAAAGCACAGGGGAGACTATTTGGAAAAAAAAAAAAATCATTATAGTTAGCAAACACTGCAACACGAATATTTGTAAAAAAAAAAGCTTACCTGACCAGTGGGAGCAGTCTGATGGAAATCCATCCTAAAAAGAGTTGAGGATAACTATTGGAATATAAAAGCCATGAATTAAATCCCTTTGACTCTACGTAAGTGTTCAGAGAAGGATCTGCCACTCCATAACGACATTTGTGAACCATGGCAGATGCAAAAGTGAATGCTTGTACATTATCACCTACAGCTTCTAGAAGAAATCAGCTTTAACATCACTTTATTTACGTGATGCTCCCCATGGGGGTAGGTCAGCTTCTCTCCTGTTGGGATCAGCTCTTGTCTGTTGGGACACAACATGAAGCTGGTCGGTGACCAGACCAGCACTAAATAAGGAGAGCAGTTTGTCCCTTGGTGCTGCAGCCCGGACCGTGAGGCGAGCTGGTGCTGACCCCCTGTGTCATTACCTAAGGGAGCACTGCTGCTGATCTCTTTAATGAACCTTTTAATTTCTAGTGCACTTGGCTTCATTTGTGTGTATGGGCTCCTTATGAAGCCGTGGATCTAAAAGCACTGCCAGCAAATTTTTAAAATGCAGTTTCTGTAAACACCACTGTTTGCTACAAGAGAACATGGGGTGGCTCAGGTAGCATGGACTTTACAGAAGCAAGCCCAGAATTTCTTTGCCTGGCTTTCACATGAGGATCCTGTCTGGTCTGTTCTTTGCAGCCATGGCACCCCGGATAAGATTGAGCCTTTCAAAGCCTCTCCCAACCATACGCGAAACCTATGAGGAAGCGATGGAAGATTCAACCAGCAACCCGAAGCGCACCGGAAGCACCGCTGCCAGCCCAGACTCGTACTCCAGTGACGATTACATTCAATCCATTTGCCAACTCGCCAGACCCACCTTCCCAGGCCTCCCTGAAAGCAGTTGTAAGGTCCAAGATAGAAAGACCTTAAAGACCCTTGAAGATGTGTCATCGTCCCCATCCCTTGGGGGGACACAGCAGGAAATGTCAAAACACAAATTGACCAATTTAATCTCAAATGTTGTGCCCTTGGGAAAAGTCATGCCTGCAGAAGCTGACTTCTGGTCCAGAGAGGACCCCCTGGCACAGATTTACACCTGTGCAGGAAAGCTCTGCTCCTCCAAGGCTGCTTTGTATGGTAAAAGCTCCAGCACTGATTACTCAAAGTGCAAGTCTTCCTCCTCAAATTGTGAACTTCATCCCCCAACCACAAAAGAAAAAGCCACAGGAAAAACCAATTTGCCACGAGTATTCAGTTTTCCAAGGCTCCCCTCCCCAAGACCCATGCAGAAAGAAGCGATCTGCTCAGAGCTAAAGTATCTCAGAAGTGACAAGGGAGCAGTCCTAGGGGTTAGCCACAGTCAGAAAGAAAACAGCCCTGTGCTCGTTACCGGTGACCAGCTATTGCCATGCTCGGACAGAGGGAAGCTGCTGGGAAATTCAGTCTTGGGCTGCTCTGTAAGAAGGCAGAGTTTTTCGTTCAATACCGCAGGCACTGATGAAAAAGAAGGGAGAAAAACTTCTCACTGTGACACAAATGTAACGGGTGATGTCCCCACTAAGCAGAGATACTCCAAGTGCTTCCAGGTAGCTAAAAAAGCCATAATCCATAACTGGATTTCAGAGCACAGATGCATCTGGAAAGAAGCAAAGGTAAAAGCTTGTTTGCTCCCAGCCATTGCTGAAGTGTGAAGAAGTAGTTGCTCAGAATAATTTTATTCACAAGAAATAACCACCCTGTGGTCTAGAAGCTCTCCCTAGAGTCCTTACACAGAAAACACAGCTCGAATGTGCATGCAAGTCAGGCAGACTTTTGTGATCCATCATATCCCTCATCAGTGGGCAAAGGGACAATTGAGAGTCTCATCCACGATGGAAACGTAACAAATTCCCATTTTGGAAAGGCAACAGTTCATAGAGCATCTCCCCCCACCTATGGCCTAGAACTGCCCTGAGCATGGAGAAAAGCTGGAGAGAGTACAAACCCCATCTGTTCTGGAGGAGGAGATCTGCAGGAACATCAAACCACTGGTGTTTTCCAGGAAATGCCAAACAGCCAGATTTTCCTCACACCTGGGTACAGTTCTGAAAGGAACATTTTGACTGATGCTTGGACAGTACTGAATGTGCTCTCTCTGACAATCACATTTGATAGGACACCCATCGTAGATCAGATACCAGAATACCACTGGATGGGTCAACCTGTTGGTGCGGTAGCATAAAGAAATAATTTTTAAAAATCAGAAGTCATCTTTTACGAGGATTTGCTAGAGGGCAACATGGTGAATACTAAAACTCCTCCAGGTGGGGATTTTCCTCTTGCTTACCCTGGCACAGCTCTGTTACCTTTATTCCTTGATTTACCCTTGGCAGGAGGAGAGCTCGGAGCCCTGGGTGAGCACAGCCATGCCAGTGCTGCAGCTGTCCTGGCGCTGGAACACCCTGCCATGCCAGCTGTAAACCGCCCCCCCCCCCAGATAACACACTGGTCTCTGCGCTGTGCCAGGCTGCACACCACAGGCACCCGCAGCGTTTTGTGCTGGGGTGCAGGAGCCTCACGAGCTCCCACGCAGCTCTGCAGGCTCCGCAGCACGACAAGAGGAGCGGCTCTGGCTGAGGGGCAGCCTGGGGATGCTGGGCTGGCGTTCATGGGACCTGAATGTAAAATAATCATTTCTGGGTTTCCCTTCATATCTGTGCTTCTGTGTTCTCACCTACTTGACCACGCTAACGATGCTGACTGTTCTTTGCCTGGTGCAGTGAGACTGAAACGTGAAAAAAGAACCACATGTGCATGCTACAACCATCCAGTACCTAACATATATAGAGCAATTCAGCTGATGTTGGTGCTACATGGGATGTCTGTAGGAAGAGAAGCATTCCCACATTGCTGTGAGCTCCCAGCGTGGTGTGGTAAGCACGTGGCCAGGTTGTCCCTTGCTGCTGTGCCGAGACATCTCTGTCCAGAGAAACTGTCTCTCGTCGGCACTTTCTCCTGCATTCAGAACAATCATCTCACATACCTGCGTTTGGTACAGTGCTCTCCGTAACCGGTCAAGAGAAGTAGGGGAGAAAACTGCAAAGCAATACTAGCATCATTATTATCCCTACTACTAGGAGTAAATCTTCTGGCACAGAGGAGAGCAGAGGGACCAGGCTGTTTGTTCAACCACAGCTAAGATGGGAAATACCATTGGAAAGCTGCAATTATAAAAATGCTCACATGCGATTTCTAAACCGCCCTCGAGCAGATTAAATCAGAAGGCAACTTCTGCTCAGTACCAACATGAGTGTAAATATGCGCTAGGATCAAAAGGTGAGCATAGCTGAGCTTCTCATTCTCACACCTCTTACCTCAAATATTTTTTCTCCTGTTTAAACTCATTAGTGCTATGGAGCTGAACTGCGTCTCGTCTTCGTTTTTGAACTAACCACACAGCGAGAACAAAAGTGAAGGCAGCTCCAGCTTTCATGAGAGCTGATGGAGAGAGCTGAATCAAGGAAGGTGCCAGCCCGCTCTGCCTCCTCTGTGTCTTTCCCTTCCTTCTCAGGTTAACATTTGAATTTAAGCGATGCTTGTCCTCATTGCCCCGCTGACATAATTTCTCTCTGTGTGAATATTTATGACACTAGTGCCTAGCAAGTCTTGTGCCAACTGCATGTATCACTGCTTTTCACAGAGAAAACCAATAAAACCATTACATTGAGCTTCTGTTTCCATTACTGCAGAACCACAGGCCATTATTTTCAGCGCAGGGCTGGTCCACAGCACATGAGCTTATTTCTTGCCACCCAAACACCCTCTCACCCCATCAGGCCACCGACAGAGCCAGGTCCCGGGCTCTTTCCCCACAGATCGATGTGCCGTGTCTGGAGGAGAGCTCAGCCATTCCTGCTGTGCCTGGCCCTGCAAATATTTCAATACCCAGAGCACAGAGGTGCAGGCATGGGTTTAAGACTGCAACTCAGGATGCCAGACAAAGCCCCCGGCTCTTCTTACACGGGACGGGGAGCAGCACCATGGTCTGTGGGGCTGGGGCGAAAGGCAGGGCTGGGCTCGGCGCTGGGGGACATTTATAAACACGGCAGTGGTTCCAGGTTTGCTCAGCAGCAGGCTGCTACGTGCCATGGAGCACTAGGTGTTTGGGGTTAGGTGCAGCAAGGCTTGAAGGATTGAAGCTTTAGAGTAGCTTGACTTTTTCTGGAGCATACCTTTTCCTGAGTGAAAACTGAGGTTCTCCTCAACCATTCCATGCCCCAAAGCTGCTGGGATGGAGCAAAGAGGAGGGCAAGCAGAGGCACAGACAGTTTGGGGTCAGAGGAATGACAAGGCAGCAAGGTGAGAGGGACACACGGGGCGGTGGTGCCTGCGAGCGGGGCAGCTCCCAGCAGGACAGGGATGCCGGGGGGCTGGGGGACTGGGAGCCGTCCTTTGGGTTCTGATAAATCCTGTTTTGAAAAGCACAGCCCTTACCTTCTTCATCATTGCCTTTGTTGGCAACAAGCACATCAGCCCTGGTGAAATCACTGTGCAATTAACTGCTGCAACAGTGCCCGGGCTAGGACAGTTCTGCAGCCATGCGGCATCACCCGCTGCACCCCTGCCACCGAGGGCTCTCCAGAAGGTGACAGGTGCTGGGGGGAGCCTGTAGTCCTACCAACGGCAAATTAATAGGATGTGATTGGATGGGGTGACATGGTGGGCAGTTACGTGGCACTGCTTGCCCTGTTCCCTTTGCTGACTGCACTGCCCCACAGACGTATGCCTAGGGCCGCTGGGAAACGCTCTCCCTCTTTTCCGCTCTGTACAAAAAAGTGTTTGAGGAATCACCAGTCAGGACAAACCTGCAGAAGTCACAGCCTGTTCAGAACTGCTCCTAGACAAGAAAGAAAAGCTTACCTACAAATTTAGGTCACAGTGCGAGATAAAAGCCATGCTGCTTCCATGGCCCATCTCATGGCAGCCTCTGCATGTGAAGTCACTGGCAGAAAACCTCATTTATTGAGATAATCAGAACTGCTGAAGGGATTTGGATTAATTTGAATGGGGAATTGATATCCAAATCCCACCGGCAGCTTTCAGTCTCAGCCTTCGCAACTGGTTCACAAGCAATTTACGGGGCTAACGTGCAATTTTGCTTGCATGGTCGTGCAGCCTTTTACTGCTGCAAACAGTAAATGCACTTGTGCACAGAAAGTCACGACCAGAATTTACAAACCAGAGATGGTGAAGTAGAAACATAGCTGTCCCGCTCTTTCCTCAAACACTTGTCTCAAACAGCACAGGCACTGCTGAGCTCAAACCAAAGGAGAGGAAGCAATGGCTCCGCGGGCCTTGCTAACGGGATCGGAGGATCGGACCAGGCCCATGCGGCGTAGCAGCAGCTCAGAAACTCTTCTCGCGGCCGCAGCACAGAGACCCTCAGGAAGGGCCTTGCTATGCCAGCACCAGCAGCCAGGACAGCAGATGCTGATCAGAAACTAGAACACGAGCCAGTGCAACGTGATTACAGACAGGGATGGGTCACAAACGGGTGTCTTTCAGTGAGGGGACGTAATGGCCAGAGACAGGCCGCAGCAGATTTCAGGGCTGCACGTGAACAGGAGGTGTGTGATTAGCAAAAGCAGTTTCTAAAAAGGTCTCTAGATGTGAGCTCTGAAGTTAGGATAAAACCAGCTATTTTTGTTTTAAGAAAAAAATCCAGCTCTTAAAGCTCCAAACCATGGTGTCTAATTGAAGGGGATGAAGCCAAGCCCCAGGCAGAATGCAGGGTCCCTCTGCGTAAAGCAGAGGCTTTGTGGACAGTGTATCAGGATTTCCCATGCCCTAAAGTGCCTGTAATAGGGCCTAATTGCTCGTTGAGGGCATATTTTAATTAACGTTGAGCCTTCCTAGGTGGAGGGTAATGATAAATGGCACACAATGAAGTTAAAGTGCATTTAGTGACTAAGCAGTAATCCCTTAGCTTTGAATGAAAACCTCGGACATCCCATCAGCAATGTGATTAATGGCAAAGTGTTCTGCATTTGCAGCTGTAACCACAGGCAGAAGAGAGCTCTGAAATGATGGCTGAAAGCTTTCTGCTTGTATTTGAGGAGTCAGATCATCCCAGCACAGCTCTCTGCCTTCCTCACCAGAGCCCACGTGTGTTTTTGTGGCTGGCATCACTTACGTGGGATGCAGCTGACAGCGGTGATGGCTCCTGCAGCACCACATCTGGGGCTCACAGCCTTTTCCCGTGCTCTGGGATTCTCAAGTATAACTTATTTGCTTGGCACAAGCTACAGCTGATGGAAAATACATGTTGTGTAAAAACAGATATAATGTTCCTGGCAAGCGCAGCCTTCCTGGAATTAATGTTCCTGGAGGCAACACTTCCGAGGACTGTTGCGAGGAGCTATAGAAAAACTGGGCATTTTTGGAATACCATCTAGTTGCTACATAATGTTTGACCAAATGCCATTTAAAATCAAAAAGAGCCCCTAGCTGCTTTGGACTGAGCTTGTAATGGGAATAATTTTCTGCTGCATTTAATTTTAATTAGATTTCTAATAGCAGATGATGAGGGAAATCAAATTATTAGTTTATTTCTTTGTGTGTATTAGCATTTTATCAACCATTTCTTGTCTTTGCTTTTAAATTAATCTAGCTGGAAGCTCATCAGACTGCTGTGAGTTTAGCAAAACCATGTGTTAAGCACAACATTTTATCTGCCTGTGCTTCACACGACTTGCAGTGACTTTTCCCCTCTGTGATCAGCAAGTCTCCGCTCTGCAAAGCAGGGTGGTCACGCAAGGTGAAGGCAGAACTCGCCCAGAGGGAGACTGCCACATCGCATCTGGTGGCGGAATATGACATCTACAAGTCAGCTGAGTTTAGCTGAATGTTGTGTTATTTTTCCCTTGGTCACAAGTATGTAGGAGAGAAAATGGCTTCTGGTTTACACCAGCTGTGCTGGGCTGCAAGTTTTACATCTTTCCAACTCACTCGATGGAGCATCGGGTGGAGCCAACCTGGCTCGTAGCTCAGCTGCAGAAAAGGGAGATGTCACATCTCAAGTGTCCAGGCTCCAAAGCAACTACACGAGAAATATCAACTTTGCTTGAGATGCTCTTCACATTCCCCCTCAGCTCATGCTGTAGAAGCATCAAAGTGCACAGAAAAAATTGTGACGTTTGCTCACAGATGGCTTTTGTGGGCTAGTAATGCAACTGCCCACCAGGTCCTGCTCAGCTGGGTGCCGTACAGATGCACAGAGAGCAGCCGTCCCGACTTGCTGAGCCTATGAGCCATTCAAACCTCATTAGTGAGATTAGCTGGGTGCTTCTGATTAAGGCTGATTTGCACAAAGAGCAAAGGAACCTGCGCATGGTCCTTGCTCAAAGCAGAGCCAGCGCTGTTAGTCAAAAATATTCCTGGTCTTGAGGGCAAGCAAATATAAGCACAAGCTTGATCATGCCTAGTTTTGAATCCAAAAACATCCAGGTCCTGCTCAGGACCCCAGCTTAAGGACAGATGGATGTCTGAGCAGCTGACACTGTTGGCAGTCAGCAGCAATTTGGTAGCACAGATATTGCAGCACGAGTTTCTGGTCCTGCCCAGGAAGAGGAGGTAAGGATGTGCTGGAGAAGCTGGGCTCTGCTGCTGCTGCTCCCAGGCCTGGTTCAGCCCCAGTGCTCCCCAAAACATCTGCAAGGTGTTAGGAGGTGACATGCAGTGCAGCCAAGGTGCCAGAATGATCGAGCTGCTCTGCAGAGGTGCAGCTTCCCTCCCTGTGCGGCTGGGGGCAAGGCAGCCCCCAGCCCGTCCGGGCTCACGCGCTGGTGGCCGCATACACGCACAGCGCTGCCTCTGCTCCAACCTGGTCTGTGGGAACAAGGGTACACAGATGGAAAATGAAAAAGTAGACGATGCAGAGAGAAAGCACCAGGACTTCTGGCTGTGCAGGGTCAGCTCCTGGAATTAATTGCTGCAGGATGTCAACAAGATAAAATTTAGCAGGATTCAAGAGAGGATTAGACAGTCCTGTGATCAGGAACGTTTGTGCAATGCTAACTGGGTCAAAGAAATACAAGAGAAATTAAGCGTTGTGCTTCCCTGAAGGGCTGAGCTGGTACCAGCTGGATTTAAAACAGATTCCTCCCCACCTCCCCTTCCCAATCTTTTTATAGCAATAAGCAAATAGCAGGATCTATTGCAAAGCGTCTCCTCTTTCCTTAGAATAATAAAGCAGCACCTGCTCTAGGAAGTCCCCGAGAGACGCAGTGATGACTGATCCGTGCTACGGCGCGTGGTGAAACCTTCCCCTCATAATTTTAAAGACAGGAAATGGAAGTTTTACCTTCTCTGCTGCCTCTAAGCTTCAGATCAAATAATTTCTCATGAAGAGAACGAGCTGAACAATAAACTGTGTGCAGATAAGCCAGTTGGGTCTCCACCCTGAAATCTTTTTCTAAGCATAATTAATCAAATTAATTATTTAAGTGTATAATAGCATCAACCAGAAAAAAACCACGCAGGGGTAACAGCAGCATCCAAACGCCAACACTAGCAGCATTGTAGGGAAGTGTCGGGGGGCAATGGCTTCTGCGACTAGAGAGAGGAGAAGAAACCAAGTCCTGCTGCAGGTAAGCACAGCAAAAACCCCAGTGAAAGGTGGACTTCACTCTACAGGAGGGCAACCGCACACTAGCTGCTCCATGGAGGGAGCTACCACGGAGGTAGTAGCTGGCGGCTGGAGCGCCCAGTATAATCTTTTCCAAAATGTTCTTTTTCATTAGAAAGATGCTGACAAAAATCTATAATCTTTGCACATTTTTCTGACACCGTAAAAATGCTCCTGGCACAATATGCCAGAAGGCATGGAGCACTGCGTGTGATAGCAGGGGTAGGAAAACCCACTCCGAGCTCATTGGTTCACTTGATTAAATCTCACTGTCTTCAACAAAAGGATTGTGAGAGAAATGTCTTGCTAAGCTGGCAACAGAAAATTACCCGGTAATCTCAGTGCAGCAATGGAAATCTTTGTATTCTGCGCCCAGAGACAAAACCTTCTTCCTACAGTCCATTGCAAAGTGATATGAGATAGAAAGGAAAATACACCAACATTTAAATATCATGCCATTAGGCTTGGCAGAAATTTGGGATGCTCATTGCCTTCAAAATTTCGATATTCAAAAATAGGGATGAAAACAACTGCTGCCAGAATTGCCAAGGAAGCAAACTCTCTCCACCAAGTACTGTTGCATCCAATCCCACTTGGTCAATTCTAGCAATTTCATTTCAGAATGAAGCTCAAACTGTTTCGCAAGACTGTGTTGTGTTTTCTGTTTTCCTTATTGCCTGCTCTTCCAGGAACATCAACCCTTAATACGATCTGTCACAACTTTGTCAGACTCTGAGACACAGTGGGGCCACGAGTCCGGCTCTCAGACAGAACTCTCTAATAAGGATTAATTAGAATTCTTTCCTTTCTCATTAACACTATCAAGGGCTACATTTACACGGCAGTTTGTCATACATATATTTTTTCTTTTTCTAGATAAATGTTTCTTGCTTGGATCATAATAAAACAGTTGGACTATAAGACTTTACTGCTCCTGGTACAAGCACTTACACCCTGATCCACACCAGCCCCCAAACGATTTCAGCCCCACTGTACTTCAACAGGCAGCATGGGCTTATGTATCTTTACGGATCAGAGCCTTTGCAGACATATTTAAGGAGCCACTGCTTTCAGAATCTTAAGAGTATTTTTTAAATTGCTATGAAAACAAAGTGCTGCACCGCAGACATTTCTTCCACTGGGGACAGAGGAGGGAACCAACCCACCTGACAGACTGAAGGGACACTGCTCAGCCTGCTCTGAGAGGTCGATGGGGCAGGACATGGCCACGTGTACTCTTCTCACACCCCTCGATTTGTCTGCATGCAGAGCAACTGCACCCTCGTGATGCTCCCTCTGAACACTTTGGCTCCTGGGAGGTGATGCCAACCTGCAGGACACGACGGGGCAGAGACGACCGAGCTGGGGACCGCAGGTGTCATCTGCTCCGCAGTCCGGACACCCAGGACCTTCAGCAAGTTGCTGGCTTTTTGAGTTATTTTTGCATTCTGGACAATGGGAATCATTCTTACTTAAGGGAACAAGGAGGACTTGTAAGATCAGCCAAACCAATAAGAAAAAATAATTCTATAGAAATAGCTTTTCCATAGCCAGCAGAGAATCGCAGTGGTAAAAGAGGAGCAGGTGCTGCAGCGCTGGGTGGGTTCTCTCTCTTTATTCATTTCAATAGGTCCTGTAGGACATGAGTAATACAAAGACAAACGTAACGACAAGGCTGGCTGTCTACTGAAGATGATGTAACTAGATGAAACTGCAGTTTTCACACTGTCAGATGTGAAAGCGTAATTAAATTGTACAGCCATACTGAAAACTCAGGATGGAACCCAGCAAAAAATGTAAACCCAGTTCAGCAGAATGTGAATTCCTGTGTTTGGTGCTGCAGGTCAGACACTCGCCCTCCCCGCCTGCGGTGATTCACTGGGTTAGGAGAGATCTCAGGGAAGCCAGCCTGTTCTACATGCACATGTGGTAACTTCATTTTTCATACTCCTGGAATATCTGTTTTCCCAATGAAAGCCCAGTGGGGTTAATGGAAAATGTCCTGTTGGGCTGCCTTGGGCCAAGACCCAAATTTGTACCTTTTGTTGACCTCCCTCCTCCCTCACTGGTCCCTGGATGAAGGATTCCACCTAAGAGAGAAAATATTACCCAGAGTAATCCGGCCCTTCCTGTAGTCTATTACCTAACTTACACCAGCAATACTTCTAGTTTAACACATCGAGTGTTTGCAGGAATAGCCCATGCTAATTCAGAGGTACCACCTCCCAGAGAGCAGCTAGGGAAGTATGAACCTGCAGCTGTTTTACACACTGTCTTAAACACTGCAAAGGGGATGAAAAAATACTCATGAACTGAGACACTGAGCATCAAAATGCACTTTGAAGGGTAAGCACGTTTGGCTTGCTCCTCTCACTGGGTAACGCACCCAGACTTCCTACTGAACACACTTGCTGTTGTTCACTGGAAAACTCACACTAAGACAAATGAAGATCAGTCTTCAGAGGCGCGGACCAAGACAGATATTAAATGTCTCTGTTCACTTCCTTTGCGTGGTAACCTGCAATTCATATTTTTGAGATTTCAGCAGCAGCTCTTCCACGGATGGCAGCATTTGCCCCACGACCTGCGTGAGTCCACAGGCCTGGATAACAGAACTGGGCTCACAGCATTCTGAACACCATGCAACTGCACCGACTGTGAAGCACTCTCGCGTGACACTGGAGCCTGGCTCCTGTCCCCACAGAGCCCAGAAAACTGCAGAGAACAACCAAATGAGGAAAAAATGGTGTAGCCTCCTCAAGTGACTGACGTGTTCGAAGCAACAGCCCTGTCCCAGGGGACACCACAGTGCCAGACACGGTGTCAGGCAGGATGCTTCCCTTAACCACATGCTGCTCACAAGAGCAACTTGTATGCAATTCCTAACACTCTCCTCTCCCACTGCTTTATCCGGGAGAGGTGCGAGGGGAGGACGTGGTTAAAAGAAATCCTTGCTCATCTGCTCTGCACCTTGGTGATGTCTGGGTGCCAGGGTCAGCAAAACCAGCACGTAGCTTGGTTCACGTTTTTAGATAAACCAGGTCTTAGCCCTCTTGGCCAAAAAGCAGACTATTAATTAACTGGTATGCTGTTTTTTGAAAAGGAAGAAGGGAAATAAAAATCAATAAATCAGGTTCTGAAGAGCTATCAATACCATTAGCCGCAGTGAAGAAATAGCCACTAATTCACTATTGGCATTCAAAGGGAGCAGTCTGTGACTTGAACTAGAAAAAAGAAAAAAAAAAAAAGGAAAAAAAAACCTAGAAAAAAAATTTTAAAAGCCCTAGAAAAAACCTAGAAAAACTAAACTAACTAACTAGGAAAAAAAATACTGTCCTATGAACAATTAGCTGCAGCTTAAATCTTTGTTGTCATTAAAACCCAGCAGGAGCGTGTGTATGGTTTTATTTTCTGTAATGTATATTTTCTTACAATAAACATTCAGTATTTTTAAAATAAATGAATACTGTCCACTCACACACTGGGAACATGCATAACCAGAACATACCTTCCTATGTTTTAAAAATCGATTATCTGTGAGAATATCAGGTTTATTTTGCAATAAGAAAATACTCAAATGCACCAAAGGTCCCTGTAGCTTAATTAGCTTTACTGCTTTCCATGCAAACAGAGTAAGTGAACATTTAGAGAGTGAACAATTAGTGCCTCTGGGTTTGGAGGGGAAGATGAAAAGAAATAAAGTAACCAGAACACTCACCGTTAATGAAGTACGGCTTCTCCCAAAAGGTCACTCATTGTACCTTGCATATTCTTGTCCTTTCCACTTACCTTTTTCTCAGTTTCTCCTCCTTCCCTCTCTCCCTTCGGACTCAGTTCCAGACGTTTTAAGGCTCCTCTGCTCTATCCGTGTCAGCAGAAAAGAGATGCCATACAGTCACCTGCACCAATTTGGGACATTCGCACCCTGTAAGGCACAAACCCAACTCTGTGCTATCAACGAAGAGCCAGGGGACACCGGCGTACGAAGGAACAGTAACTGGGAGTCTGGCCACAGTGATTTTACTTTCCATTACATGAAAATAGCTGTAGTTATGTTACTGTAAGTTAAGGAAACACAAGTTTTATCCCACCTGGCTTAGGAACACAGGACACAAGCTCCACCCACATCCTTGGCTTTGAGTGAGAGATACTGCGTTCCATATACTGCCTCTGGACAGGGTACCAGGCTCTGCACGAATTTGGGCAGTTTCCTACAGATAGGCATCCCAATACTTACATGCCAGGTTAGTAGGTACTATTTAAGAGCTCAAAAACTCCAATTTGGAACCATGGAACAACTGTACTGATCTTAAAACATAACATTAAGTAGAATAAATGCAGCAAGCAAAGGCTCTAGAATGATTTTACCACTGAGGACCCAGTACATCATTTTAATTCCCATCATGATAGCTGCATTTCTAAAGCCAATATTTAATTGACATCGATGGTACCAAACCAATTGCTGTCACAGGAAAAGTTTCGTTCCTGGGCCTGAATTCCCACAAATACTCTGAAGAACAGTTCTACAAGCCCTGCTGTCTGGATGGCACGCTCAGATCTGTTCACTCACTCGCCCTGCGCAGACAAAGCCTGTGTTACACGCTCCATCTAGTGGCAAGACGGCAAAGGGGATGGTGGGAATTACAATCTCACTCATGAGACAGCACCAAAGAGAAATCATTGCTGAAGTCTGGAAAGGACTCGTCACTGTTGGGGACTTCTGAAGAGACACAGGGGTGCCAGTGTCTTGTGTGCTCCAGTGTTTTACATAGCAAACGTGCTCAGACGTTTTACGTTTTCTGCTGCTAGCAATGGGAACATCATATAAAAGCGTGTGTGCACTGTTAGGCATACACTCTGATGCAGGAGAAAAAAAAAAACCAAACAAAAAACAGGAAGAATGTAATATTAAAATGAACAAAGGACAAGAGTCAGCTGAATCTCACTCCTGAAAAAAAAGATGCGAGATACCTTCACTTTGTTCCCCTTCCATGGTAACTTAACTGAATCTTTGAATCCCTTCCCACTGCCAGACCCCAAGTCTACTTTGGGCTTCCTGAAGTGGAGAGGGCAGAGGAAGGAGCAGGGTCTACAGGACCCAGACAAAACCTGTGGACCCTACACTGCACAACCGACCTTACTGACTTGGGAAGGTCAGAAGATGGCCAGATATGAAGACATGGGGTTGAGATCTGAAAAGACTTGGACACAGGCTTTCCACAAACCCTGGAGGTATTACTAACCAGGTCTTCACTTGGCAATCCACATCCAACTGATTCAAGCACCCGGTCTGCAGAAAGTTATAGAAAGCACAGGAAAATCCTGGGATTATCAAGTTTCTTACGTGCTTCCATTTTACACACTTCACTCACTTCGGCTGCATGCACAACTCTTCGGGAAAAGCTTTAGGAATCAAGGTAAAATATGAATTAGACTTCAAGAAGGTTTGAAACAGATATTGGATTTATTGGTCAGCTATGAGTAGGAAAATACATTGGTAAAGAAAAAGAAGACCCTGTATATAAATATAATACTAACTAGTTAAAATTTGACCAAGAAGAAAGTTCCACTGAAGAGAACAGTAAAAGCCCTTGTTTACCATCAGACCATATTCAGTTTCCCATTTTTCTTATTGAAGAGCTGCCTATAGACAAATGCAACATTCTTTGAGCTTAGTGCAGATAATGTGCTGGTTTTTGTTACATGAATGGTAAACAAGAGTTAGTCCAGTGCATTACACATTATACAGAAGTACTGTGAATAAAGACTAAGATAATTCTATTTTAGACACTACTTAAACATACCAAGACACTTAAGTGTTACAAATTTATGCAACCAAAAGAAAAGAATAGCAGTTAACATACTAAAAAATACTGTGTCCAGCTGGATGAAAAAGGCTTGCTACTTAAGCGGTTAACTGATTTTTTTTAAAGTTTTACAGTGTAATTAGGGGGCTTCCCCCCCCCTCAGTGGTATTGTAATTATTTTGTCTTTCATACAGGTTTTGTGTGGTTGAAAAAGCCAATTGTGATTTTGTAAGTCTGCTCAAAAAAAAACCAAAACAAAACAAACCCTTGAGAGATTTGCTAAATTTACATCAAAGATGCATGCATACAATGTTCTTAAAGTCAGTTTTGTCAAATGCTAGCCAAATTTACTTTTTTTTTTATTTTTTAAGCTGCTAAAAGGACAAAATAATTACAACACACACTGACTTATATGCTTGTTCTCCCCTACTTGTGTTATGTTAAAAGCATTAACTTGTGGTATTAGTCTTGTACTCTAATCAATTCTTTTAGTTAAAGGTATATTTCAATTTACACTTTGACACCCAGAATTCTTGGTAAATGTAAATAAAACTAGACAAGATATGGCTGACTGTACTTTAAGTGGAAAAAAGCCTGGTCTAACCTAAATAAATCCTTTCAGCCCCAAGGATGTTCTGTGACTTTTGCTGTATGTGCTTTTACAACAAGAACACTGAAGGTACATTATGGCAACACCCAAAACCACCTCGAATTAAAATATCGCAAATAACCATCTTAATGTTAAAAACTATGAAGCAAACATTTTGATTTTGTGAAGACGCAGTTTATTGCCTTATTCTACGTTATAGCTGGAAATTGAGACTTCTGAGTTAGATTTGTTTGACACAGGACTATTTTCTTTGAAAGATTGTTTGACAAAGTTTCTCTCAGCTCTGTCTTGGTGCATTCTGGTCTCAACCGATATTCAAAATACTTCTCCTCCCTTCAGCCCCGAGACATAGCTGCAGTCCAGTTAAAACCCAGTGAAGTCAAAGGAGTGTCTTCCATGTGTTCAGTGGGTTTTCCACTGGGACCTGATGGACTAGTATAAAAGCTGGAGGAAAGGGTTATTTAAATGGACCCTTAGACTGTAAGGTGACTAAGCAGGAACAGTTGTGTCTCCAAAAGCACAAGGGGCCGTATTTTACCATGCTGTCATAAATTCAAATATCTTTTAAGACTAAGCAATACAGGAGAACACATATTGGATAAAGCTCAAACCTTTAGAATCTAACAAGTGCACTCAAGCTCCAGCATCTATTAAAGTAAATTATCCCCCTCTAAGAAATACAAAATGAGTAAGTGCTTCCCTTCCCCTTCTGTAAAGCTTTCTGGACTCATTACACAATCCAGATCATCAGAAAAGAAAAATAGTTTGCTCAGTTTGACAAGCTAAGTTGGCTCATCATCACTGGAAATTGTCATGATGTACATTACCAAGACATCATTAAGGAAACATGAGTAAAACACCTTTTATTCACACTTTACAAAAAAAACCCAAAAAAACAAACAGAAAAAAAGTAACACTACGCATTAAGTCTACTACAGCAATACTACCAGCATATCAATGTACTGATTATAAACTGGACATGTTTGGTGTTTTCACAACTAAAACCAAAACAAAATAACCCCAAGAGATCAGGTCCCAGACAAGGATTCAAGATCAAAATTTCTCTTACTGAAATTTTAAAATGTACATTTTACATAACCAAACTGTTTGCAATTTTTACTTTCGGCTGAAAACGGTTTGAGCACGCTTACGTGCTGACTACATCTCAATAAAATTTTGAATCATTATTACCAATCCACTCTCTTATATATAAAAATTCACAATATTTAGAAAGTTTTCTTAATGCTCAGTGTCCTTTTGCTTCCCTGCCCGCAGCTGAAACAAAAGCTGTTTAAGACCAAGCTTTTTTTTTTTTTTTTTTTTTTTTTTTTTTTTTTTTTACATTGATTATTCAAGTTGTGTTAGTTTACGGAGACGATAAATTCTCCCTTTTAGGATACAAATAGACAAGTTAAATTTGTAAGCTGTTACATACTTGGCTTCATGACACAAATGGCACTGAGGGTACACTATAACTTTAGTCTTGCTTGACACTTTAAAATAAGACTTGGTCACTTTAAAAAAAATGATCTGAAGAATTGTCTTTGGGACCTGTATTGAAAATGCATTTATATTACACTGCTTCATCAATAGAAAATGTAGGATTGGGTTGGTTTTTTTTTTTTCTTCAAGGAATTATACTTTCTGAAACTGAGGAACACACTTAAACGAAACAGAATTCACATGATAGTAATTCTCAGTGGGAAAAACGGCACTGTGCAATGACAGGGAAAGAAGCAGTGCATGGGTATTAGAAGCTAGAAACTGTGTACCCATAACCTGAACATGTTCGAAAAGTGTGATATTCAATGCTTCACAAAGGAAAAAAAAAAGATGCCACAGCTTATACAAAAGTATCTTCATAAAATTTTCACAAGTGTTAACATTATTTAAAAAAATAAAAGAGGATGCACAGGATCTCTCTACATGCACAGGCAGTGCTAGTTGAGAACAAATTTAAGCAGGCACAGTGGAGATAGGACAAGTATTTAAAACAGAAATGAAGAAGCTGTACACAAGTATCCCTAAATTTTACTTCAAAAGTTAGAGATGAGAAAAATATCTGAGTGTATACACATCAGCAATAACTTTCAATCCATACAGGTCTACTTATATTCACTGCTTAGCTTATCTGTTCTGCGAGAACGCGATGCTTTGCTTTGCTTTTTTTAAAATCAGAAATAAGACCGAATGTATTTAGATATCTCGGTGAGACATTAAGATTTTATAGGTTTGGATTTTAAAAGCAACGTTCTCAATTGAACACAAAAAGTAGTACAAAAGGGCTAACGAAACCCTAACAGTGCAAATCATTAGCAGAGAAAACCTGTGACAACCTCTTTTACAAGCTGGCCTTTATAACACATGAAAACAGATAAAAATTTAGCCTTAGTTTACAATACAATCATTTTCCAAATCTGATTTTTCTTTTTTTAAAGTACAAAATCTCATAAATCAGGTTTTCTGTTGTTCATATACAATCAATAAAGGCTAAATTCAAATTCTATATTTTACAAACAAGTCTGAAAAAGGAGGGAGTGAAGTACGGAAAAAATGTTCTGTGGATGTTCCTACTGGCCTCAAAAAGTAGTGCTACAGATAACTGTGCAAAGAGAATATACTGTATAACAATTCCCTATTTCAAGGCATGAAAATGTCACGTTGGATAAAGGAAACAGGAAGGTTACTTGTAATGTATTAGAGAAAGGTGCAAACGCACCAATCGCTGTCAAACAGTATACAAAGTATATTGGGCTCAGAATTGTGTCTGTTGATAGCACCTGGCTTTTACTATTTACTTTAGCAAATAATTAGATTTAAGATTAAGATTATTAAGAAAAAAAATCCCTGTTGGCCATACCTCACTCCTCTATATTCAGATTTTACAATTGTACAAGTTAGATTGAGGTTGCCCTCTAAAATGTACTTGACTACCTCCTGCCAGGGAGATGGATTCCATTTACAGGAGGCAGGAAAGGCAGCAAAAGCTCCAGTTGTGCAAAAAGTGAGAAGTGGTCAGAAGGGATGAGTGGATGTGGACAACCACTTATATTGTTCTCTATTAACCAATGATGATCCAAAGGTCCAAGAATGCCAAGTATGTTTAGCTGAGGTTTAGAGTAGAAGATGTAGTCAATAATACCCTAAAACAACAAAAGAAATAAAAATCCATTAATAGTATATATTCTTGGCTCAAGGTATTGCCCCAGACAAAAGGGGAGCTCAGTATTACAAGTAACTGAAATGCTACCACTCCTCCTCCACAGCACATCATCTACTTTGGAGACTTCTGCTTCCGATATCCCATGGGTTGCTCAATATAGATTAGGAAAACAAAAGAAAAGGTATCACATCTGCTCTGCTTTTCTGGGTTGTAACTTCCAACCTCCTATTATTCAAATCACATTCCTCTGATTTTGAAGAGGAAAAGAACCATCTTCGCTTCCCCTGGGCAACAGAGCACCGAGAGTTCTCCAGCAGCAACATGGATTATTTCCTTGCAGCTCACAGCTTGAGTGCCTCTGTTGTACTATTTCATTTAACTTGGAGTATTAAAACATACTCATTTACAGGGAAGGTTAACAGCACCCCAACTCTTGCAAATCTGTTACGAGTTACTAACAAGAAAAATTTAGTTTCTAGGAGACTTAAGTATTGGGCACTCTAGTTCGCCATGTTTTATATATAAACTTGGTGAACTTACTGTTAGCTACCCAATGGATTAACTTCTTTGTTAAACAATTTCGTACATAAAATCACACTTGTTAAACTTCAAAATGGGAAACTTTTCCAAAATACCAGCCAAGTCCTTACCTTGAAGTCAAACGTGTAATTTGTATAAGGCATTAGACCGTTCTCATAGGCACTCTTCAACTTGAAACCATGTGTAATTCTTCCATTTGTTGTTCCATTTTTCCCATTACAGCTGAAGTTAGTAAGACTTTCATTGTATCTCAGTTCCTTAAAATCTTTGTGGTTTGTTTCCACTCCACCAGTGCTCAAGTACTCAACAACACCTATTAGGAGAGACACATACACACAAGAAGGTATTAACAAGCATTCAGCAAATAAGTGTGTGTAATTACTTTGAGTCATACATGCAACCTTATGCATTATAAAAGCAAAACCTTAACACTTATACAATACAGTCAGCAGCAGTTCTTATAAAATATTTCAGGCAATGTATACATATGTCAAGAGCAAATATCACCTACAACAAAGAGACAAGCTTTGATTAGAAAAAAAACGAGAAGGTTAACTAGGAACAGACTGACTGCGGGGAGATGAAAAAAGTAGAAGTAAAATTCTATAGGTGCTAGGTAGGCAGCATCCTCCTCTCCTTGTCTCTGTGCTCAAGTCTTGGCTTTCCTTGCTTTTTTTTTTGCAACAGTTTAGTTGAAGAACAAACTTTTGTAACAGTACTTCAGATAAAGTTAACTTTAGAGAGGCTGTAAAGCCAACTTGACAAGTTATTTTTGGAAGATATTTTCTTCCTTTCCTTTCCTGTATTGTAAGATAACAATAAAACTGCTTCTGAAAGACGAGATACAGCTATACTACTGTATCGGCAATAAGGCCACTCACAAAAGAAACAGTTCTCACTTTTCTCTCTTCCTTCTATTTTCTTAGTGCTTTTAGAGCTTGTGATATGAAACAATGTATTCTCTAAGCTGAAAACTCCTTTTAAAAAGTGAGACCTTAAAATGTAAATTGTTACACACTTCAAACAGTCTAAAAAAAAATAAGAAACAGAACTCTTACCAGAGTCTGGTAGTGAATTGAGATCTGCACACAGTACAAGCGGAATGGTTCCAAGTTCTCCCGAAACACCAGGTTTGAGACTACGAGAAGCTTTATCGATAATGTTCTTCACCTCGGACAGGAACATCATAGTCTGAACCAGCTTCACATCAGAATACTCTGGGTCCCAATGCATATGTGCATTAGCCACAAGAACTAGCTGCTTTTCCATCCCAAGATGTGGCTTTCCAGCTAAAATTTAAAATCAGTTATTTACCTTACGTGGTCAGCAACAAAACCCACTATTACTGAATTTTAAACAAGGCGTCTGAGGGGAGGGAAAAATAAAATACCAGTATAACTTGGAAGAGGATTAATACCATTTAGTTTAAGAGGGTCGTACAACTCCTCTTACATCTACTAAGTGTTTTAGTTGATATCAAACATTAGGAATAATTGTCTTTCACATTCAAGACCTTTAACAGACAATCCTCCTACAGGTAATGCTTACATATTTAAGACTACTGTGAAATAACAGATCATCCTAATGGCAGACAAATAGCGTAGTTCTAAAAGTCAGAACAGTTTTCCTCAGGTTGCGATGCTAAACAGCCACTGCTCATATCTTATTAGGCAACGAGCTCTGAATTTTGATTTAACCACATTATAAGTTACCTCTCTTGCTAGAAGTGCTTCTTAAAAAGCTTGTTCGTTAGAATCTGAATTAATAAAATATCATTTGGATAAACATAACACAGGCTGAGTAGGTACCCACGGCGATACTTATAAAGCCAATTTACACTGCCTAAATTAGGAATGACAGGGCAGAACAAGCAGGTTGTATAAGCATGACAGTGAAGAAAATAACAAGCTAAAACGATGCAGATACATGACCCAGAAACACATGCCTAACACAAACTGATTCTCTGATACCTGTACATAACTCCAAGCAAAAATCACCCAAACTCAAGTCTTTGTATTTTTTAAGCGAGAAGGTATAAGTGGGGGAAAAAAACAAAACCAAAAAAACCAAACAAAAAAAAACCAAAAAACCAAAAAAAACCCCCACAACCCACAAACTTAATCATTTAAGCAATACGACTTTTCCCCAAATCATCTTTGGAAATAAGTTTGTCTGAGCATATAACATGCAAAGTTACACTCATCTGTAGAACCTAGTTTCTCTGGATTATTATAAAAAAAAAGTCGATTTTTTTTTTCATTTACAAAATACAATCTATGAAAAAATTAAACTAAGCAGGACTTACATGACATTTCTATCAATTCCTTTCGCAGTTCTAACAACACAGCAACTCCAATGTTATCTTTCGTCATAACTCTGTTCAGCATAGCTTCCGAACCTTCCGAGTTTGCCATAGCTAGTTGATTGAACTCAACAGTATGTTTTTGAACCAAAGTAAATCTGAAATAAAAACATGTGTTTTTTTCAGGAAAAGGAAAAATTTTTAATTAAAGCTCTGACATATTTATGATGTGAAAGTCTCAGCCAATCACATAATTTCATAAAATCCTAAGCTGAACTTAAAGGACAGTTTTCCTAGCCATTTTTTGATATTTTATATTAATT